>JAMXBB010000012.1:37688916-37839882 GCA_024138015.1 Lumnitzera littorea
AAAAAAAAAAACAAAAAATGAAGAAGCTCTTTGTTTATGGAAGTGACCTTCTATCTTGGGTCGATTTTGAAACAGGATATCTGTGAACTCTTATGTTCATTCTTGTAGATCACAGTTCTTTGGTCTTCAGGTTCATATCAGCGAATTATGTGACAAGAAGGTATTAGTTTCAACCTTTGATGGAGCCCAGACTCTTGAATATGTTGAACACCATTTGCTTTCTGTCACCTTATTATGAAAATATGCCAGGACCTTTACAATTTGCTAGCAGTCAGTATTATGCAAGCATGCTTACAGATGCTGCACTGGATTTACTAATGAAATTTAGAATTTTCAATCCTCACTGCTTTGAGGATCTATGCAGATCTTCTCATTTCTGTCCTATAATGTCCACGTGTTGTTTAATTTTGTTTGCTGCGCTACTCTCGGGAGGTTACCAGCTGATTGATGGGAAGTGCATGTTTTACGTTGTTGCATGCCCCTTGATTTGAGGCATTGCAGTTAGGTGCTTGAGTGTTTTTATAGATGTTTGAATGACAGAAATTGCTGCTCTTAGCGGGCATGTTGGATCTTATTACTTGGTTTAACCCGACGGAAATAAATTGAAGGTAGATTATTGTTTTTACAGAAATATGATTCCACTTAATCGGGAATTCTCTCTCTCTCTCTCTCTCTCTATAGTTGCTGTTGTCGAAAGTTTCATTGTCCAAAATGCCACGGCAAGCTTTTAGCTATTTGTTTTGGCTACCAGTTTTTAAAGTAGTGTTTAATTATAAAGATTAGATTAAATAAAAAAAACTGAAGAGGATAAGTATAAGAAAGATTGAATAATATAAATTTATTGTATTATATTTGGTTTGTATAATATTAAATATAAAATTTATATTAAAAAATTAATTATTTATATTATATAATAAATAATTTTTTGTAATGTTTAATAAAAATAATATTAATCAACTTAATATTATATAATGAAGGGTGTTTTTAATAATATAAAATATTTTTTATTTTTATTTAGTAAATTTTATTTTTATTTTATAATATAAATAAGATAAAATTTAAATATTTTATTCAGTTGATCAATTTAATTTTTATTTAATCATATATCCGATGCTATCTAAGTAGCATTTGACAAATGCTTAGGTCGCGACAATCCAGGACATGGTGTCATTATCAGTTACCAATGGGAAGGCCAGTATATGGAATCATGTAATCTGGATGTTAAAAATGACAGAATCTGCCAAAATCTTGATGCCCATTTGTATTGCACGCAACTAGTCAATCGTTTCAAAGGATTGCAAGGCGCAAATTAGGTCGTGCCTTATTGCTTACGTAATAGTATTTTTCCAGAATGTCCTACGGGAAAATAGATAAGAATTAAATTGTGATTCTAGTTTCATTTTTTCTTCATATCTGAAAGCTTATTTAAAAACTAAAATTATAATTTTATGGAATTTATGATTTCAGCTTTTAGAAAAAATTCAATTTCTTATTTAAGAAAGTAAAATCGATAGTTTCATTTCTCTTATATTTATTATTATTAATCAAATTATTTATTTAATTTTTAATTGAATTATGATATTCAATAATTAAGATATTTTAATAACAAAAAAGTATAAATAAAAGTATTGATTCCATTTTACTCCATACATATTTTCAAATATTGGAAATTTTATTCCGTTGGAATCTATGTCATTATTGTATATCTAACGTGACATTATTGTAAAATTTCATAGTGGTGTCGGAGTATTTTTAACTCTTTATCAATGCTCCTCGCTACAAAAACCAATACTAAGCATCTGCTGCCACCAATAAATTGCAATCCTTGTCCAAGTAATGCTCCTCTCTCCAGAAAAGCTTCGATGTTATTGATATATCTCTTTTTTGACGAGCAGTGGATAAACATTAGTAAATTTTAAATATGTAAAAACATGAACTTGCAACGTGAATTTAAATGTCATTTGTTTTCGTCTACCACTCATTCAAATACATAATTTATTAATACCAATTGATCTTTTTCACCTTTAAAGGAATGTATCATTTCCTTCTATTATTTTTAAGAGAGCACAATTTGCTTTTTAACTTGCTGCAACTGTTAGTTTTAACATTTATTTAATGGATTTTTTTAATCATCTCATTCTTATTTTTTACTGATTGATATCAATATTTATTTTATTATTAATTTATATATTTTTAAATTTAAATTATTAAACAAACTTTAAATTCAATAATTTATATTTTAAATATAAAAGCGAACGTATATATGTGTGTAAAATAAGATATAAGGGAGGATCGTGTAAATAAATAAATAAGAAAATTTTCTGAGAAACAGATGCAGAAATAGAGTAACCGACACTTATGCTATGAAATTGAACATTCACCTTTCGACAATATAGAAATACCGTTCCGTGTGCCTCCCCCTTATGGTGTGGGTGGATTGATGATTGGATAAGCACGCTATACGATGCAATGGGTGGAACCACCACCACATGTTTTGAACATCTTGTTCGTGTGTACGTAATTACAAAAAGCCAATGAAGAGGTCCCAAAGTTACGTGTGTAAACATAATATCCACGTCACATCGATCATCCTAAACATTAGTACTTGCTTTAAGAACTAAAGAGATAAATGAAGCAAGTACCCAGTACCAAAATGAAAGATTAGAAGGAAGAAGAAGATATGGGTTCACGAATTTGTACGTAAATTCCTCTTTTAAAGTTGTTCAATCTCCTTTTCTTAATACCCATGTGTTGAACATTCAGAATAATGGTAAAAACGTGCACACTCATGTTATAATCGATCTTACGTCGTCTTTTGTCAATACATTTTAGGCTCCAAAGTTCGTCGGCTTCGTTCTTCATCTTCTATGTTGACAAGTCGGAGTAGCTCTTTTACCAGCTTGACAAGAAGATGGTCTAATGTAAGGACGGCGAGTGCTCTTCTAACCGCTTTTATTTTTACTCTACTGTTTTTAATTTTTATATATTCCATTGACCCAACTTTTGCTTTACTTTTTTTTTTTTCCCCTCTTTTCTTTTTGGATTTTGGCAAATATTGAAGGCGCTACTGGAAGACAATCAAGTGCCTCAGTTGCTTCCTGACAAGTAAGTATACATGATGGCTTAATCATGTCGTAACTTGGAACTGGATTTCTTTGATGACATGAGTAGGTTTATGATTGTGATCCAAAAATGAAATATATACAAGCTCAAGCTTAATTTAATAAGCTACTTTGGTAGTTCAACCTTGGACTCGGTTTGATTAAATTGAATCAAATTAGAGGAAATATCAAGCCGAACTCAGATAACTAGAGAGTTGGATTGTTTTATTTCTACCCCTATAATTAGGCCCGCATTTTGTTTTTGAATAATGTTTTTCCTTGTGTAAGGTCTGATTAGCATGTCAGGTACTTTATGTGAATCATCGTCCAATATATGCTGTAGTGATTTTCGCAATGGTTATTGAGATCGATTTCTTTGCTCCTTAGCAGAAATGATCACATCACAGCCAACCACTAAGTGCCTCTTTGATCATCAGTTTGTATTTGGTTGACTACCTAACATTGGTAAAGTAACGGAACTGGTTGCTACTCACTTTGATTACTTCTTACTGGACTTCGAATGTTGAATGGTTTTTTTGGCTTCAATCATTTTCTACAACCACTGCATTTGTCTCCGTGCAGACCCCTGATTTCAGGTCCATTCATATCACCACCTTTCCTCTTTAATTTGAACCTTCAATCTTTTATCAAATTCTGCCTTTCTTTTATCTTCTTTACATTTCGACACTAACGATGGGGTCCAACCCAAAGGATATTGGCGTTATCACTATTCTTATTAGCAAGAGATCGAGATTGAGAATTCCAGATTTTCCATCATACCTGGAGATGAATGCGTTGCATATATATGATGCCAATAGATCTCCGTGATACCATATGCCTCTCTCTCACTTGTGAATGATCAAATGTCACATGATTGTGTTTGTCGGAAGCAATTCCAGAACAATGTTTTAACTGTCTCGCTCTTTCTTTTAGGACAGAGGCAGTGGTCACATTGACAAATTCAGGGGAATTTTCGAGAACACAGCAATATACAAGCTTGAATGCAGAAAAAGTTACGAGATATGAGGGTGGGGTAAATGCATTTCACGAGATGAAACAAAGATTTCTAAGATTTAAGAAGCACAAATTCATGTAAGTAGCATATATATTTCAAAAGGAGGTATTTTTTTCTTTCTTGGCAAAAATTTTGCCTTTAGTCCAAAAATAATCTAAAGTATTAACAGGGAAGAAGCAGCCAATTTCCAGAACCTTGCCAAAGCTCAGTCACCGAAGGTGATGAAAGAAACTCCTGTCCTAGAGTTTTCAAGCGGAATAAGACATTGAGGCTTCCATTAACACTTCTGTAGTTCATCCTTATATATCTACTTTGCTTAAATAACAGTGCCAGCTCTATTGACACTAGAACGTCCTTGGACAGTTTATGGTAGTTGCCTGTGTAGACTCTAGGGTTTGCCCATCCAACATCCTAGGGTTCCAACCTGGAGAGGCTTTCACGGTTAGGAATGTTGCGAATCTTGTTCCCTCCTTTAAGGTAGGATCTTGGTTGCTCTTTTCGCATTCTGTGCAGAAAACAAAGTTTTTCTTCTCCATTGTCAAGCGAAGTTTATTCTCTGTTTTCCAGTCAGGACCATCAGAAACTGGTGCTGCCCTGGAGTTTGCAGTAAAGACCCTAGAAGTAAGTTGGATTTTTTAAGAAATATAATCATAACATAAATGTTTATTCACTGAGAAATTGGATGCATTCAAACATTTCCTAATAACCCTGTGAAAGTATATATATATATATGGACATGCAAATGCAGACATGCAGAGCATATATTTGCTTCGAGAAATACATAAAGATCTCTTTCTGAGCATTTTATCTGAGAGCTTAACCAAACATGATCTGAAAGTAAATATTCAGGGAAGCTTATTCGCATGAAAATTATCTCCATTCTTCAACTATGAAGCTCTTATCCTGACTAATCAGTTCTTTTCCTTTTCAGGTACAGCATATACTGGTCATAGGTCATAGTTGCTGCGCAGGAATTGAAGCTCTTATGAACATGAAGGTTCCAGATGCTGATCCTAGGTATAGCTTGAACGATTTTCTTTTCTTTTTTATGCATGTTGGTAGTGATGTTCAAGCTAAAGATCTTGGACTTGGAAAATTAGGAGTTTCCTCACCGGACCAATATTGCAACTGCATCTCTAAATCATCTTCACAATTTTTCATTATGAGACATATTATAGTTTCTCTCAAGTCCTAATTTTTCTTTTTCTTTTTTTAACCTGATCTGATTTTTTGTTGAGGGTACAATTTTTTGGTTTGCAGTAGCTTTATTGAAAGGTGGGTAATTAAAGGGATAGCGGCCAAGCTACAAACAGAAGCAAATGCTGCACACCTCAGCTTTAATGAGCAATGTCAACATTGTGAGAAGGTGCTTTTGAATTTACAGAACATCCATTACAATTTATCGGTACATAGGGATCATAATGAATGACCTAAATTCTGCTGCTTGTAGGAATCTATCAACCAATCCTTAGGTAACTTGCTCACTTATCCCTGGATAGCAGAGAGAGTTGAGAAAGAAGTAATTTCTATCAATGGTGGATATTATGATTTCCTTAACTGTACATTTGAGAGATGGACAATTGATACGAGGAACATATCCGACGATGGAAAGCAGATTTTTACGAAAGATCATGAACTATGGTGCTGATCGTGCATCTTTCATTTGTCCATCACCAAAGAAGTGCTCTGGATTTTCACGAAAGATCATGAATTATGGCGCTGATCGTGCATGTTTCATTTGTCCATCGCTAAAAGAAGTGATGCATTTCAAGTGTATCTGGCACACTATTTGAATGTCTTGACATGTACAGGTGATGATCTTTTGGATAGAAAATAGTATAGGTGGATATAGCAAAGATGAACGATTTAGAAGAGACAGCAACTCATATGGTAATTGGATCGTCAATGATATTGAATTAACTATGAAGTTCAATCCCTCCATCTCTCTATGTTTCACCACCTCTCATGACTGACTGCTTTATACAATCACTATATATGGTTCATAAATATATAAAAATTTAAGGAATATGTTAATGAATGCCTAGTACACTCGTTAATATGATAGATAGAGAAACTTTGTATCTTTTTATGCATTTACTATCTCCATAAAATGAATAATCAATAATTAGATTTACTATAAGTTTCATCAAAATTCAATAATATTCAATCCAAATTAGGGGCCGATGTTTTAAAAATTTTTGGCTTATTTTTGCCCCTTCTAATTATGCTTGCTTGAATTTGGAAATAAGAATAATAACCAACAACAAATAAAGTATTTAAAAAGTGAGGAAAGGGATAAGATCCAAAAACTATAGAGGGGCATTAGGCATTAGTGTTCCCTACCTACTTTGTCCATTCGGTATCCACTCGTAATTAGAGTTTACACTTTGTATCCCGCAAAAGAAGTAATGGAAACACAATGCACAACAGCCCGTGTATGCATTTAGTCCACTATTCGCTTCAGTGGCTGCAAGCTCAGCTGAGATGTGTAAGAATAGGATATCTTGGATCTTTTTTCTTGGCTCCTATTTGTATTAGTGAAAGGTCTAAGATTTCCAAACCAAATCCAAACAAATTAAAAGAGATCACAATCGGATAAGCCCCAAACTTACGAACGACCTTCCTTTCTATGACTCTATTCAGAGATTCTAATACATATTTAAGTTATCATAATTTGGGAAAATAATCAAATGAAGAAAGTAATTAACGCTTGGCTAATAATACTTGAAGATCCACGTATATTATTCAAATATACTTAGTTGGTAAAGTTGGACCGATAACGTAGTTTTCTAAAATTCTCTTAATTTCTCCTGTACTAGCTTGTTACATATGTCAAAACAAATGTGGGTTTCATGAAAAATCTAGGAGAATACACATTTGTCCCTTTTCCTATAGAGCAAAAAGCTTGGATGATAGCATTTTCCAGTTGTTTACTATCCTACCAACTGGTCCCTCTTCCAACACTACTTAATCTAGTTTAAAAATAATCTCATTGAAAAATAGTAACATTTAAAACCATTTAAAATTTTAAAAATAAGTGGTTGAATTATACCCTATCGGTGTTCTCATCCTTTAGAAGTCAATGCTTTTAAAACTAACTTTGCATTGAAAACTTGCATCTCAAATGTTATAAACAATAAGTAAAAGCTTTTAAAAGTCAATTATACTTAGAAAAGGTTCATAAAATTCATGTTGCAACAAAACCATTTAGCTCAATAAGAACCTATTGAATTTGATAAACTCTACAAAATCTGAATCCCACTAACACATTACCTCATGAACTAGTCCAACCACACATGTAAACTACAAAACAAGCAAAAACAACAAGAAACCAATACTTACTACTAAAAGAGATGCAAGATGTTTAAAGTGAGTATACAAATCAAAAAAATAGCTAAACTAACTAGAATGCTCTAAACATACATAAACAAGTGAAAACAACATTACAATCTACTTTCAAATATAAAGACTAATGGTGCATTAACTACTATTCTTAGTGTATTGGAGTACTTGAATAAAAAAGAAAAAAAGACAGAGAAAATAAAGGACTATAAATGGCTAACTATTCTAGGGTTTTATCAAATGTCATTTATCTAGCAAGTGACACGTTAACAAAATGTAGAGTTTGTCAAACTCTTATATGAGAAGATTTAGCTATGTCCTTAACTCTCCTTTTAGACAACATTAAAACCATTTTGTCGAAGTCTCATGTGAGGAGACTCAAACAAAGCTTTGTCATGTAACTCTTCTATTCTGAAAGTCAATTCTTATCACTTGTTCATGGGACACGAGTAAATATGCCTCTTTAGGGGATTCTATCTCATTTGAATTGCACAAAATGAGATACGTATGAAGTTTTTTACTTTAGTGAATCTACCTTACTGGTTGAGGTCCAAACTTATGCCTTAGAGCTCTAAAAATTTATTTCAGGTTCTTGAACTTTGTTGATATTTTCACATTTCACCTATAAAACCAAAATAATTCCATAAAATAGAAGCTAATCTCATGGAATCAATGCAAAAAATAAAATAAAATAAATCGCATGTTTAACATGATGTCATACCTTCAAGCTTAACTTTTTGCTTATCCTCAAACAAAATCTTGAATAATAAGGTTTATGGACAAGTTATAATTGATGGTTATGCAATAAGTGATAGATCACTATCATATAACACATTAGCCACATGTACTTAAATCCTATCATCAATTTAGCCTAGAATAGAAGATTAGCTGCCAATTATCCTAAGTTTAAATATCACGCTTCCACTATATCCTAGTTTGAATGTAAATGAGCCTATATTGAAGTGTGATCACTCATATTCAATTTCTCAAATGAAATGTCTCTCTAGTTAAAATTTTAGTGTATTAAGGTAATGGAGCACAATCTCGTTAGTTTATCTTAGGTTATTCCTCAACTTTTTCTTTGCACTCTCTAATCTATTGGGGACTTTGTCTAATTTTGACTTATTTCTTAATTGTATGTATCCACACTTATTACACTCCATTAAGCTTATAATTTTTTTTCTTCTTCATTTTTATTTTTTTAATTTTCTTTTGTGCTTTTTTTTTTCTTTTTGTTATTCACTATATGTTTAAACTCCTTGTTTTGAACAAAAGGTACAATTATATGGGTAATTCCAATATAATCTATTCAAATTCACACACACACGCACACATCTATTCCCTCCTAAGAAATTGAGTATTGCAATTTCACTAGCTAAAATAAGACGTTCATGGCCTAATACTATCTCAAGAATGAATTATAAGAAAGTATACTAATATATCCCATAGCCTAGAGTGTTTCTCAATTCCAAGCATAGAAATGAATCGAGTCTAGTGCTAAACCAAGGAAACAAATGTAGAAAGATTGGAGTTATTTAAAGTTTATCCATTTTCCCCCTCCTTAATGCTTTTTCAAAGAACAATATAAATTGTAAATGAAGGAAAAGGAAAGAAATAAACAAAACTTAACTCCCCTACTTTGTCACACTTGTCATCTTTGCATTTTGTAGATGTGGGACTCTAAATGATATTGTCACGTGAAAACTGCGTGGATGTCACACTACACGTGACCTTAGAGAAGTGATATATAAATGGCAATTGCAAGGAAGACTTAAAAAGAAATGGTTGCGAGGAGGAATAGGCAATCTCTATAATTCAAGCTTAATAGGTAAGGGAGCTATTGAGTATTTACCTCACTAAAATTGATTTAAGTGTTGACTCGTTCTTTACTTGAGTATTATTTTGATATTTGAGAGTAAAAAGTTCACAAGATAACACTATTTCTCTAATTTCTAGAGCTTCTCAAAAGATGTTTGAAGAGATATAGTTGGATATTTATGAACTCTTGGGTTTGATAGCAATTGTTAGATCATGTTAACAATTAAGGGCCAAGATTAAGTTTGCTCATTTAAAGTTATCTCGATGAGCTTACTATGGGCACAAGGCTAATAGTTTGCCTTATTGAGTGTGCGAACCTACAAAGAGGTGATAAATGTATACACATTTATTGCAAATTGATGAATACATGTTTTGGGTTAATTGTTCAAAAATCTCAACTAAAAGATAAAAAATGGAGCTTAAGTGATTAATGTGTTTTACCAGTTTTGATCTCAATTGCAAACCAACGTACGGAATGAAAGATTCAATACAATTGCATGTTTCCAATGTTTTAGACTTTCATCTTTTCAAGTGTCTCTTCAAGTGCTTTAAGTGCTTAGGTCAAGGCCAATTGTTTATTTTGCAAGCACATGATATTTGGTTTGTTCTAAAATGCTGTTATGAATGTTTAAAGTTATGAAATTTGCAAGCTTCAAATCTCGGCAGCATCTGATCTTAGCATATGTGACGGTGAAAAACTCCTAGCAAGAGCTTGTCATTAGGAAGACTTGGAAATCTTTAATGCAGCAGCTTCCAATGGCACTCCAAACTCCCCACATATCAGCTGTCAAAGAAACTACTGGTTTGTAGTTGCAGCTTCCACGGCACAAGACAGCTAAGAACCAAGCTGATGCAGAGCTTCTTGAACCGAAAACAAGCTGCAATTGAATAAAAACAGCAGTTCGCAACTGAATTCCTAGCTGAGGACAGCTGCAAACCTGAATGTCAATTGAGTCAAGACCAACCGAGCACACCCGACCTCAATTCCTTGAACCAAGCACACAATTTACGGTTGCAATTTAGAAGGAAAAGGAAGCAAATAGAGCAACAGAGAATGACTACTTGGCGAGCTAAACTAGTGCGCGTTGAGCCAAGCAGCTGAGCAAGTTACTTTCCAATCCGGGCCAGACAAACAGCAACTGACGTGAACTGAACTTGAGCAAATTTGCAGCAGCTCAAGTAACTAACGACAGTAACTACTACACTTCAATGCGGAACCAATCAGCTCACAATAACAGCTCTTTATGAACTTCACTTCCAAGTAAATTCATGGCACAACAGCAGCATTGAGAAGAACCAAACCAAGTTCTATCCAAATCTTCTGTGTTGAATTCTCGCAGCAGCATGTCATAGAGATTCAAAACTTGAGCTTATCTTCATTCCACCTTGTTTTCATTTTGCCATGGACTTCCAACAAGTGGATGAGAGAATAACCAAATTATTTTTTTTTTCTCTGTCTTATAATTCATTGTTGAAGCTTTGTTTTATCTTATTTTAGATGTTCACATTAGTTCTTAACTTTCTTTTGATTTGTTTGACAGGTAACATGGGCAGTAATTGTGAGAGCGAGCAACTCAAGCACTTGGAAATGTTGAACACAGCAGCCCGTGAAGCAATTTTACTTGCGATTACAGCAGCAAATTCTCCATGTGAGCAGCAAATGAGAAGCTAGTGATGACCAAATCGAGTGACCAACCGAGCTCCTAGCCCCAAGCAACATTCCAACACCGAACTGAGCTGCTGAATTTTCTTAAGTGCAGCCCCGGCCACAACTGAACGAGCACGCGCTAACAGCTGCTCCTTCTCCAAATAGGTCCAATCTTTGACGCAACTCCAAGACGAACAGCTGCAGCAACCGAAAACAGCACGACAGTCCACGCAATTAGCATTTCCTAGCACCAACGCACAAGAGACAGCTGCTGAACTTCATCCAACTTGGAACAATGTAGCCGAGAGTGCAGCAGAGCAATGGATATTGGACTAGCAGGTCACGGCATTCAATTGCAGTATCCGTAATCCCTTTCCTGGTTTCTTCTTCAGCCGAAATTTGAGGCCGAGCAGCTGCTGAATTTCAGCCAATCCCTTGGACGTTTCCAAGAGACCAGTCCCCAAGAATCATGAGAAGCACCAAGCCATAGCACTTCAATATCAGTCGAAACAGTAACCGAGCTACTCACTGCGGCAGAAAAGAACTGGCCGAGAATTCCAAGTAACTTCAGCAGCTTGAGCGCCTACTTAAACAGCAGCTGCGTCACCAACTTGAGCAGCCACGCACTCATTAAACTGAGCATGTCATGTGGATAGCTATTAGCAGCTAAAACACCCCAATGTAAAACAGAACAACTAGAGTTATATATGTTGATTTGCCTGGAGCTCCACTGGTGTTGTGTATGGCATATTCACGTGGGATATGCTGCACTTAGATACCCCTTTCATGCATGTCAACTGTACAAACCCAAATTGGAAAGAAGATGTGAGCCCATTATCGTACCCAACAGCCCACGTGGACAGAAACTAGCACAATATCACAGCATATTACAAGAAGGACCAATACTATTCTATGTTAAAGCAGAATTAAAATAAACTGAATATTCATGTGTGGATCATTTTTCTACTTTGGGGCCTTTGTCCATTTGTACTATTTCCATATGGGGATCCACTTTGCAGAAAAAGAGGGGCGGAATACAGAAAGGAAATGGAACGAAGGAAAGTAGCTTACGAAGAATAGCTGACATCGCATTGGGTCCATATTGCAAAAGCAAGAGAAACACGTGTTCTGTGGAGTGTAGGGCACTCGGCCCAGAGGAAATTTCGGCAGCCGAGGGAGGATATAAGCAGGACAGCAGCTTACGGGAAAGGGGAGAGCCGAATACAGAAAACAAGGATACACAATAGCTTACGAAGAGAAGACAGTAGCTCTAGTTTTTTGAATTTCTTTTTGAAATAGCATTGTACTGAGATATATTCCTTATTAATTTTATCATCTTATCATTAATTTCATGATACTAAATCTCTTTATTCTAACTTATTAGAAATCATCTCGGGTTTTAGGTTATTTCAAGATATGCTGATCTAACATTACAAGATAGAATAAAAAATACTTGTGGAGCCAATTATAGGTATTTTATATTTCTTTATGATTTTATTTATCTTGTATTTTAATATGTTCATCTTATGAAATGTGATTGAGTTTATATTTATCGGGTTTTGCATTAATAGATTTAATGTATTAATGTATATTATAATTATTCTGAAATTGTTATTGAGTAATTGGGTATTTTGCTATTATGTTCATCATCTAATCATTTAGCGTTTGGTCATTATATTTTAGCTTGATAGAGTTATAAGATATCTAAGAGAGATTTATTAACTCATAATAAATATGACTTGAATTTTTTAAAAAGTTCATCATAGAAATATATAGCTTTTAATTAAATTCATGAACTCATACACTTAATATGGTTAGAAATGTGGTTCGAGTTATGGAAACATATTCAAACCATATTTCTAACTAGAATAATAATTCCAATATGAGCAAATTATTATTTACTCGATAATTATAGATAAATTGTCTTAACGGGTGGATTTATACTATAATTAGAATTCCGCTACTTTGAAGGATGGGTAAGTTCTAGTAAGTTTAATTAAATCTCGCTTAATCAATTTTGAATATCAATTTAAGACATTACATTGATTCAAATGAAAATAAATTTGCGAATCCCAATTTGATCTTTTTTAATCTCCTAATCTTGAGAACCTTATAGCATAGTTAAGATATTTAGTTTAGTGTTTACCTTATTATTTAGTTTTTACTCTCTTTTAGTTTAATTATCGATAGCTTATCTTAGGAAAAAGCTTAACTGATTTAGTACTTAGCACATAGCACATAGCACATAGTACATAGCTTCCTATGGAATATAACTTTGACTCACCGTTTATATTATTTTCAAGATTTGATATACTTGTTGGTTTACACTCACATTTTCATCGAGTTAAGAGGTTAAAAGCAAATAGACTGGTCTAACGATTTATATTCAAAGCCCACCAAACCAAACCTCCCTAAACCATCCTAAATGTGAACTAGACTACGTGGCCCTATCATTGACCCCAATGAGTTAAGCCCAATAAAATAATTTATTAATAATAAATTATAGGCTTGGCTCAATAAAATTGAACCTTGTACATTTTGCCCTCTACCTAAAATTCTTAAGCATAGTTTAAGTATTTTTTGCATCAATTGCTTACTTTGATTTACTATCTCACAACTTTGCGCAAACGCTATCATATGTTGTGAAGTGGTTGCACTTCTGTCAAGTGTACTTGCATAGCTAAATACTTTATATTATTGATAGATTAGAACATGTGATGAGCTTAGTGCTAGCGTTGTGGGTTTAATTATTGTATATTTAAGTGAGCAAACTTGCAGCACTATCTAATTGCACACCATTGCTTTTCTACTAAAAAAATGTTGCCCTTAAGATATAAAGCTAAATACATATTCCTCACTAGACAATTATCATTGTACAACCTTACTCATTTTCTTCATTTTAGTCATCTAAGTCATCCGACTCACCAAGTTTACTTTTATGTACTAACTCTCTATTAGAACTTCAATTGACTTCCTAATTTTGATTCAATAAGATAAATTGATAAGTTCACAAGACATGTATGAATATGCACCATCAACCTTTTATTATTGTTATATTTTGTTAATATCATAGGACTTCAATCTCTTTAGAAACACCTTAATAATCCAAAATCCATGAAACAAATATGATCTTTTAACCATTTTGTAAATTTCCATATCTTAGATATGATCTGTTGATATAATTAGCAATTAGATACTCTTCATCATGCTTCAAGATTTGAATTTCTTATTTTGTTGGTTTTAGGACCACAATTGCCTTCAATAATATCACTTTTGTTGAGTATATCATTACGATATTCTCATATTTTTAATCATATATTATTTAATTACTCATGCTTCAAAATTTCATCTATTCCTTTATTCTTTCTCAATATGATTTAGCATTATCCATATCATTTATGTCACACACACACACACACACACACATATATATTTTAACTCAAATCTTACTATTTCCTTCCAAAGAGATAATTATATAGATGTATATTAGTATAATTTCATGCCAAATCTCATACCAAATCTTTTAAAGCATAGGGGAAAACAATTATAAAAATGGATATCCAGTTAATCTCCAAAGAAACAACATGATTTCTTCTTTTATTTTATTTTTTATTTATTTATCTTTTAAATCAAATCTTCAACCAAATCTCTCTCTCTCTCTCTTCTTTTTTATTTCTTTATTTTTTTTTCTACTTAGTTCTTACTCTTCATATTTTTCTAGATTAATTCTTTACTCCCTTTCATCAATTAGGGGGATTGGCAACATCACTTTTGTTCAATCGCAATAGTGTTAAATTTACAAAAAGTTTTCTTTTTTTTTTTTTTTTTACCAATCACATTAGTGATTTTTCTCATCATAAATTTAACATTCTAATATCTCCTTTGTTTTTTTTTTATTAACATTGATTTCTCCTTACCATCACAATTATAGTCTTGCTCTTAAGTTAGGTGTGTAGGATATTGTGACATACTTCTCTTCATCCTCATCCTCTTTTTCTTTTCTTTCTTTCTTTCTTTCTTTCTTTTTTTAAAAAAAAAATATTGATCAAATTTATACAATAAGGAAGTCACATCTTTAATTGGCCTTAAGCACTTCAGTAAGAAATTTATCATCCTTTATTAGCTTATGGAGACAAACTTTGATATAATACTTGAAGACTATTATGTATCTTAATGATTTTATATGTTTTTTTTTTTAAGTGTGATTTGATAAAGACA
Organism: Lumnitzera littorea; assembly: GCA_024138015.1. NCBI lineage: Eukaryota > Viridiplantae > Streptophyta > Magnoliopsida > Myrtales > Combretaceae > Lumnitzera > Lumnitzera littorea. The sequence goes on from JAMXBB010000012.1 coordinate 37,704,059, forward strand.
ATAATGTCTTATAAAATATTAAAGATATTTTTTTTAATTGCATATTTTGATCTTTTAGATATAAGGAAAATTGAGTTGCATGACTATACATCTTGCATACAAATTATTCATTAAAAAAAAATTATTTGCAAGTTTACTCCAACTTTAATATTACATAGAATCAAACTAGTTATTAGCATAACTTTGCTCACTAAAAATATGCATTATATACATGTATACATATTGACATCATTAAGAAAGATGCTTTTTTTTTTTTTTTTTATCCTTGAAAAGTTAATGGCCATCATTAGCATGTAAGAAGCTAATCGTAATTGCATTTTCATTAAAGAGACTACCTCTCATATGTATGAATATGTATGAACTAGACATTTTTTCTACAATATAAATTCATATCAATATTTCATTAAGTTATATTGTACTTTTAAGTATGTATATTTTAAATTCCATGATATTATCATGTCTTATTAGTCTTACTTATTGCTTGTTTAATGAAGGTAATAAGTAATAAATTTAAAAGGTAAGATGGACTTATTTGATAAGTAAAACATGATGACACTTGCTAAACTTATGACATGTTTCATCGATTTGAAAGCCTCTTGCCATCTCTAAGTGGTAGAGCACTACATCTAATTACATACGAGATTATTAAAGCTAAGTCTCTTTAATTCCTCTAACAATGAGGGAACAAGTTCAACAAACATTACATCTTAGAGTCTGATTCAAAGGGGTGGACATTTTTCATGTTAAGGGAGTAATTTCCTCTTTTGAAGCCCATATATATTGAAGTCTCCCTCAATAGAAAGCCTTATGCTATAGTCCTTCCTCCCCCAGTTGTTGTCATGTCACAATTGGACATGGCAACAACTCTTATTATGGTAGCAGTGTAAGAGAGAAGCACTTTCTCTCATAAAGCCTCCCTTCACTAAAGCGATATGGAGTTGGCTTGCTAACTTAACTATAATGCAATATGTCATCTATAGCCATTCAAGTAGAAAAGTCACTTTATGATGAGCTTCATCAAAGCAAGGAGGCTTTTCTTTACTTTCAATGGCATTACACACTTAAGACCGGCAATAATGTAATGCTAAGGCATTACTTGGACTTAGAGAGTAAAAACTATGTATTAGGAAAGTATATACACTTAAGCTTGTTAACTGATATGGTAAGTGTTGCTTAGGCTTGAGGCAAAGAAGTTGACATGCTAGGGGTGTATCGTGATATTAAGAATGTATAATTCTAAAAGAGTACCTTAATCTTCAGAGAGCATGTAATGCTAGGGGGAAGGCCTTGATCTTAAAAATGTAAATGATGCTAAGAGGGGCCTTTTAGTCTTAGAAGAATATGTAATACCAGGAGAGTGCCCTGTCTTAAAGAAGAACACATGATACTATGGGAGTGACTTGACCATAAAGAAACATATAGTACTAAGGGAATGCCTAACCTTAAAGAAGAACGTGAGGTATTAAGGGAGTGACATGGTCTTAAAAGAATGTATAACGCTGGGGGAGTACCTTAGTTTAAAAGAAGAGCGTAAAGCGATAGAGGAGTATGGTCTCAAAAGAAGCACATGATGCTTAGAAGGTTTTCTTGGTCTGAACAAAGTGTGTGATGCTAAGGGAGTACCATTGTCTCAAAGAATGTGTAATGTAAGGGGAATGCCCTAGTCTTAAAGAAGAATACATGATGTCAAGGGAGTATCCTAGTCTTAAAGAAGAACATGCGATGTCATGGGTTTGGTCACATCCTCTCTGAAGGGTGTTCTCCTGAAAGATAAGAGGATTGAATGGTTGAACGGAGGTGGTTGATAAAGATATATTTTTCATGTTTTAAAGTACAAATTAAGACAAAATTATTATTGATTTTATAGAAATAATTAAGAAATAGTACTTAATTATTTTCATTTGGACATTTCTGGAATTAGAGGATTCAAGAGTGGAATTATGGACGATTTAGAGAAGTTTTACACAAAGGAACGAAGTCCAAATCAACACGCGTAAGTTTGCATTAAAGGTAGCCGACCTACAACTTACACCAACAGCCATTGAATTCTATGCCACCGGCCTTACACTTACATCGCCGGCCTAACAACCAGCCTTCATGAAAAAGAAGCTTCACATAAGCCTACCTTAATTTTTGTTATAAATATCTTTATGTTTCATCGTTTGGGAGACTTTTGACATACACTTTCCTTAGACTTAGAGAGTCATAGAACAGTCTTTAGATAGTTCTTGAAGAATTCTTCGAGAGAATCGTTTAAATCATTAAGAAGAATTTGCTTTTGCTGTGGAGACCATGTTGAAGTTGCAATTGAAGATTATCTTTTCCAATACAAAATTGGTGATAGCTATTTCAATTACATTTATGCAATTCTATTAATTATTCATGCTTTTAATTATGAATTTCCTTGTAATTTCAATTAGCAGTTGCACTTTTGTTTTAAATTCCATGGTTGGCTAAATTTATTTGTAGAAATTGATGAAACCCTAGATAGCTAACATGATGATTGTGTTCATGTTATAGGACTAAGAGATATATGGATGATTCATGATTGCAATTTCTATGATTTCAATTATAGTTGTTTAATTGATTATAATTGTTAGAAACCCTAATGATACGGAAGTTGATATAGGGTTTGTTTGAAATTCTTAGTTAATTTGATTAATTAATGTGAAAGCAGTGTTAATTGAATTAATTAGAAATTATCTAGAGATTAATGTGATATTTGTTGATTGATTATTTACAAAGACATTAGGAATAATTGATCTAGGACATTAGACAATTATAGCATCGAGAGATATATGATTGTAATTTAGAGTTCACTGTTAATTAGAGATGCAGGAGTTGACTGATTAATTAAGGATTTAAATCCTTCGGTTTTAAGGTATAATAATTTTAGTTGAATGACCATATAGCTAATAATATATATAACATGATAACAATTTGATTTGCATAATCTAGAGTGGATTCTGTTTTTCCCATAATTCTTAATTGATTGCTTAGTTTTAGAAATTTTATAGTTATTTTCTTTTCAATAGTTTTAGTATAATTGTTAGATTAGTTAATTTATTTTTTATTGCCTGAATATTGATAAGAACTATCATAGGTTTAGTAATATTATAGTCCTTGAGAGATCGACAACTTTAATTGCTATGTATTACTTGATTCTGACCCAATATACTTGCTAGAGTATTCGCAATTTAAATTTTATATACATAGTTTAAGCAAATCAAGTTTTGGGTGCCATTGCTGAGGACTGGAAATATTAAACCTTAGTTTTGTTGGTAATTTAGGTACAGTTGATGATGTGTGTTATTTTTATTCTCTCTGCAAGTGCTTTATGCACAAGAATAAAAGTGCTAAAATTCTACCACTATATTCAGAAATAAAGCACACTTTACATTAGTTGAGGAGAGAGAATAGAAGAAAGATAGAAAAGATGGCAGGTATCGAGGGTAATAATCAGATACAAGAAGTTTTGTGAGCACTACAAGATTATACAATACCTATGGTGGCCTTAGAGGAGTGATGCGTAAATGACATTTGTAAGGAGGACTCGGAAAGAAACGATTGGGATGAGAAACATGTAGTCTTAGTAGCTCAGGTACACTTATGACAAGTAAGGGAGTTATTAGGTATCAACCTCACTAAAATTGATTGTGTGTTGACTCGTTCCTCACTTGAGTGTTATTTTGATCTTTGAGAGAAAGGATTTCATAAGATAACACTATTTCTCTAATCTCTAGAGCTTCTCAAAAGGTGTTTATTGAAATTGTATGGCTAAGTATTTATAGATACTTAAGTTTGATAGCAACGATTATATCATGTTAACGATTAGCAACCAAGATTGAGTTTGCTCATTCAAGGTTATCTTGATGAGCTTATTATGGCTAAGGCTAGTAGCCTGCCTCGTTGAGTATGTGAGCCTATGTAAGAGAGGTTGAGAGTGGATAAACTGGTCTAATAATTTTTGTTCCAAGCCCACCAAGCTAAATCTCCTTAAGTTGTTCCCAATGCAAATTGGACTTCATGGGTCTTATTACTTAGCCCAAAGAGTCAAGCCTAAATAAAATAATTGACTAATAACAAATTGATTGCAAGCTTGGCTAAATATAAAATTAGCCCTCTACATATTTTTTCTTGAAATGAACAAAATTAAACCTATTAAAAAGAGAAGAACTAATATAAGAATTAAAATATGAAAAGAACTAAGGAAATAAAACTAATATAGAGAGAGATTATGAGTTGCCTCTTGAGACCTAATATTTGGTCTTTAACTTAAGCACTTTGTATTTTTTTTTCTTTTTTTTTTTTCATGGAAGTTGCACAACATGGGTTTACCGTTTTTCTTTCTAGCTTTTCATAAACAATCAAAGCTTGCATCTCTCCTTACCTACATCTCCTTAGCAACATAATTTATCTTGTGACTCCTTCGATTTGTGCATGGTTATGCTTCAAGGCATTGATACTGTTGTTGATCTTACCTCTCTTTGACACAAAGTTGCTCTTACAGCTCCTTTCTCACTTTAACTCTCTTCCCTTTAACTTGCTTTCTCTAGGTGAATGTGTAATTTTAATGCTCTCTCTCTCTCTCTCTCTCTCTCTCATTGACCTTTAGCCTAAATTGTATAGATCTATGCTATAGTGATACTCACATAGAGGTATATGTTCTAAATTTTGTTTATACACATCAAAGTGAACTTCTTCCTTTCCTATGCTCAACTTAGGACAACTACTTCCTATATCTATTAGAGTACCAACTATAGTTGAGAATGGCCTACCCAAGATCATTGACATAATCAAATCATCTTCAATCTTAAGCACAAGGAAATCCAAGTACTTCATCTTGGCAAGTGCATTATAAAAAATGCTACTATGATACTTGATTAAGTAGTTAACTAAATGCGAGGATATAATGGCAAGTGTTAATTTTACTACTTCTAACTCATGAGCAAAAAATATGGAAAAGAAAAGACACTGGTTCCTTAATTAATAGGTATGTATCAAAAACTTAATTACCTTACGATAAGAAAAACAAGTGTAGCTAGTAGTGTCACTAATTTTTGGAGGAAACTTGCTTCGAATGACTACAATTAGATAGTTTGATGGGCTTAAACTTATTTAACTCCAATTTTCTATACATAATTTCCCTCACATAAGTCTTTTTAAATTAAGGTTTGAGCTATTACAGCCATGAAATGATGGTTGATTGATAATTTCTTGAAAGTCTACATGATTTCCTCAAACTATGAGTCAACCTTATGATTATTTTTTTTTAATTGTCTAAGGGATTAGGTTGAAGGGTTCACATATAACACTTCCTCAAAAGTCCTTTCCTTTCCATTAGAATCTAATTTTGTCACATAACAAGTTTTTCATCAAAAGTCTCATCTTTTTCTATCTCCTTTCTAATGTCTTCTTGCCACTTAAATCCTTTTTCCTCAATTTTGCATTTAACAAGTTTGATCAATGCTAGGTATTGACTCCTTTTTAAGACTAAGTGCTTTTATACCTAAATCCTCTAATTCTCCAAATTCTAGGCTTTCTTCACTTTTTTGTTTTAAATACTTCCTTAACACTCTTTCCATAAAATCTTAGACTTTCTTCATGGTTCAAATTTTCCTTTTAAACTCTCCATCATTCTATTCAAATCTAAAATTCTCCTTAAAACTCTCATTAGCTCTCTCAAGCTCAAGAGTTTCTTCCATATTTTTATCAATTGATTCATTGAAATCCATTATTATCTTTAAACCTACTCTTTAACTCATAAAGTGGAATTAGAGGTTCATTATACTTCTTATTGCTCATGAAGATAGCTTAGAGATTCTACCTAAGATTTTCTAAGGTCTTCCTCATTAGGATCCTTGTAATCTTGAGTTGCTAGTGGTAGCCATCTACCTTAACTTCCTCCCTCCATATGTGTAGCAGTAGTTTCTAAGCATCTTACTTGCTTAATCAATTACTCCATTATGGTTTCTTATTTGCTCAATCTTTGCTCATTAGCCCAATTTTGCTTAGGAGGATGCTTTAGCATAAGTAATCTAGTTTAGTGGCTTTGAGGTACCAAAGGTCTAAATCCTTTGTGGCTAGCTTTTCTATTTTGAATATTCTAAGACTAATTTTAGCTATATTGATTGGTCCAACGTAGATTAAGATATTTTCACAACCTAGATTATAAGTGGTGGAATAGAGGTTGTTTTAAGGCCTAGAAATGAGTGATGAATACATCTTAACACCTTTCAACAAAGAAATATTATATTTATTAAGTAATTTATAAGTAATACTAGAAATAACATTTACCCATACATATGTGATAGGGTCTATGGATATGGTATTGATAGGAATCAGCCTACGATGACCCTCTTGCCGAGGTCGAATTGTCAAAAGCCGAAATGGACCAACCAGAAGCCAAAGTTGACCTATCTTAACTCGAGGATGACTTGCTTTTACTAAGGCCGGACTGATAACCAAAGGCCAAAGGGAGGAGAAGGAACCATCCGACATCAAGCTTGTCATCTGTTGAGACGATAAGAAACCCAATGACTGAAGCCCCTAAGCCAAGGAATAGCTTGACATAGCTTAATAAAGCTAGTGCTAAGCAATTTATGAATGCAGCAACTATGGGTCGACCTCACTAGGAGCTCGAGCAAGCATAACAAGACTTCCAAACATCCCACCCCTGCTCGGACACCCGGCTACCAACCAGCCCCTGCTTGGGCCTACAGACAGCTTGGATGACTACATGCTAACCAATATGTTAAATGTACAGTTTTGTATACTTTGTAAATTTTTTCCTATTTCAACTGTGGACCATTCCTTAAAGTTTAAGGTCTTGTATATTATTTACTGTTTTACCACTAGGGTTTTAGGACTTGCTATAAATAGCAACAATTGTTATTATCAAGCACAATGAAGAATATTCAGATAGAGAGATTACACTTGAACATTCCTTCTAAAAGTAAGGACATTCTTAAGCCCTTTTGAGCTAGTGTTTCAGATTATTGAGTGTCGAATAACTTTTTAATCTTTCTTGTGTTCTTATTGATCTTGCCTTTAAGATTATGGTGAACTCTTTATTTGAGCAAATTAGTGAGTCGTCTCTAACTTGTCATTTGAAACCTGAGTGACATTTAGTGTTTGCGAGTTGTATCAAACCCTATTTTGAGCTCAACCATTGATTATATTTGTGCCTTGGTGTATGATATCTATACATATTTGCAGTCAAAACCTCATTCTCACTTCTCGTTCCTTGTTCCCATTTGAACCCCATTGGCATCCAAGACTACTGCGTGGATTACGCAATAGGTATTCCCATCAAATCCATTTTTATAAGGATCCTTTAGTCCTATTGTGATTTATTTGTCTTCTACTTCTTTTCATTCTCCATTTTTTGGAATTTTATTTGGCTAACCTCTTTTTTTAACACTTTAAAAGTTGTTTTTATTTAATGCTTTCCTTCTTTTTTTCCTTTTATATTTTCTTCACTTTATTTGCCATATTGATTTCTCTTAAATTTTAAATAGACCCATGAAATGACAAGTTTCGAACCGTGAACTGGCCCGAAATGAGTAACCCTGAACCATTAAGCCCATAAGGGCCCAGGTGGTACGCGCCTCTAGAACTAGCAATTCAACTTGTTAGTTCAAGGTGGGTTAACCCTCTTTTTTTTTTTTTTAATCAAAACACAAATTGACTCCAAACACAATCACATATACATACATATTGACACTTGAATTATGATATTGGAATATCGATCATAAGGTATGATGAATGGGAATATAGGATAAGACCAAGGGCATCCCATCATTACTTTGTGAGTTGTGACTTTGTCATTTGTCACATATGCTTTGTCAAATACACACTTACACAAAATTCATATCCATAATGAATTTTGAACAAAGCATGTGAAGATAAGCCAAATGCAATGCAAAAGTTATTGAATTAAATGAGCATATGAAGTCTAAAAATTTTTAGACTGTGAGTGGAGAAAACATATATGATACAGTGCAATTCACACTATAAATACTTTCTAAAAGGAGCATCTTTCTTATGCAAAAAAAAAAAAAAAAAATTTCGAACATTGAAACAATCTACTTGAACCGTGGTATAAATTTGCCCATATACATTGCCTCGAGCCTTCACAAATTTTTGATTTCTCATTTAGGTATTCATATCGCTTTGCTTTCAATATTTGCTCGTTTATATTTTCCTCTTGTTTGAAAACTTCGCTATGTACTTTTGCATTCAACTATTTTCATTGTGCATTTATTGTTCATGTAATAAATTTAACTAACATACTCAATCTCTTATTGCCAGTTGCCTTCAATATTTTGGAGGTGTAAATTTTGGTGCACCAAAGTACAATTATTTTTCCTGTACGAATCTTTCCTCTCCTAAGTTTAAATAAAAAAATTTCAATTATCTTTATGGATCAATTTTTGTATCGTACATTTTTCAGGAAAAGACATAGTTCATCATCAGGTGGGAAAGGTAAGGAAAAGGCCGTTGGAATGAGTACATTGTTCGTACCATAACAATTCAACAACATTCTAGCATACCCAAAGTATGAGTATGACCTTAATAAGGAAAGGGCATATGAGGTAATGGCAAACGTCAAAGGTTGAGGTACACCACCTCCTAGCTTTGAAGTTAAACCTCAATACATGAGTTACCAAAGCACACCACCTCCTAGATATGAACCTTCACACATTAGTGTCTTTATACAAGCTAGATTTCAACCTCGACGCATGAGTTGCTCACGACTATATTCTAAGATAAGAAGAACAAGATTGAAATAATTACTAAGACTGAGGAGCAATATATGGGTAAGCATACACTAAACGGTTTGAGGCCTTCAGAATTAGGTAAGCCCTTTAAACCCAGTAAATCTAATATTTTCACAACGCATTACCGTAAAGGTATAGATGAGTAGGGGAACTTGTAGGCATTTTGCAACTACTACAATATAAGGTACATTTAGAAAATGGGAGAGGGATATGGTACCCTCAATAAGCACCTGAAATCGAAACATCTCGAGGAGGTAGGGGTAGACAGTACGCAACAACAAATTGCTCGAGGTGATGGTTTGTTTAGACATGCGCTAATGATGTACGATCAAGAGAAGCACAAGTACAATCTTGCATAGTTTCTCTCTAACATGCACCTATCATTCAATATGGGTGCATTAGAGTGGCAAAGTTGATACGAGTAAGAAACGTTCTACCCTAACTCACAACAATTAAGCTGCACCACATTGAGCCGAACTACTTAGGAGCTCTATTACAAAGGTAAGCAGGGGCTCATAAGTAAGTTCACTTCACTTGATACGTTAGTATCCATATTTGCTGACATATAGATGGATCCTTTTCATAATAATTCTTACATGAATGTAATAATTCACTAAATAAATTGGCTCCTTAATAAAAGATTGTTGGCTCAAAGGGTATTTAATGAGCATTGTACGGCGTAAAACATTTATAAAATTATTAAAGAAATATTAAATGAGCATGGCTTGGTTAAGAAATTTTTTTCCATTGATTTTAACAATGCAAGTGCTAACATGGCCTTCATAGCAAATCTACAAAATCGTTGACAACTAGCACTTAGGGGAAGGGGGGGGAGGGGTTTTACATATATGTTGTGCATGTTATATTCTTAAATTGTGTGTCAAAGATGGCATTGCAGTTTTACGAGACAATATAGCCTCAATTAAAAAAGTGGTGAAGATAATAACGAAGAGGCTATCCCTCTCCACAAGAAGTAGAGGAACTTTTACATTGAGCATAGAAAGAGGCCCCGAAAGTTTAAGATGGATGTGTAGCATCACTGGAACTCTACATATAAGTTGTTGCATAGCACCGCTCCTTATAACAAACTGCTATGTGATTTTGCTATATACAACATACGTAAGGCTGACATTCACCCTAGTAATTGGGATATATGTATTGATAGGAATTGTCAAGCCTGGTTTTTCACTCTCCTGTTTTGTTTTTTTTTTTTAATAAAATAAGTCTTCTTTAAACTGATCAATACTAAACCCTACTCGTTTAATACCAATCCTCGATTAGGGTTTAAAGAAAATCGTTCCTTTTTGTTTTGAAAACAACTTTAGAGTCGTCACCTAACCAAAGTCGAGAAAAACAGTTAAGTTATAACCAAAGTCACTAATCTAATGATTAAAACCAATTTTACAAAATGGTTTTTGAAACTAGAGAATTTGGATCCAGAGGTTAAGAATTTTAAACCCTTACGGGTACTATTAACTTTCTAAAATTATAATTAAACTTAAAAATCACCTTTTAATTTTGAAAGACAAAACTTGATTATTAGTTACTCTAATTAGATAAATAAAATAATCTAAACTAAAGAAAAAGGAAAATTAGTTTTTTAATTTTTATCATTGCTTCATAGGTGCATAGGTGCATAGGTGCATAGGTACCTACATACTTATTATTCGAGATCAGATATACGTAGTTTTTTTAAATGAATACTTGAATGGGTTGAGTTGATTTTAGTTTTTAAAACAGTCGAGTCTACGTTTTTACCCATTTTGATTTATTTAAGAAAATTTCCTAAAGGGCTCTAAATTGGTTTTTATTTTTGAAAATTCTAAATGATCATAATTTGAAAAATGGTTGATTTATTTTTATTTTATTTTTGAAAAATCAATTTTCTAAGTAACAAAAAGAAATAATAATCTTTATTCTTTCAATTTACTTATTTATTTATTTTTATTTTTATTTTTATTTTTATTTTATTTGTTATTTACTTATTCTATCTATTTCTATTAAAATAAAAATAAATAAATAAATAGACTACTTCCTCTCTTTTTTTCTCTATTTTTTTTCTTCTCTTTCTTTTTTCTCTTTCTCATTTATAACATTTACAAATAAACAAAAACAAACAAACCGGGTTGGCTCAGATTGGCTTCAGATCGACTTGGATGGGTCAGAGGCGGCTCAGATTAGCTTGTCGGCTCACTTCGACTTGTATTGGCTCAATCGGCTCACTTCCACTTGGATCGACTTAGTCGGCTCACTTTGGCTTAGATCGGCTTAAGGTCAGCTCGGATTGACTCTAGTTGGCTCGAAAAATTCGATGATGGTGGTTTTTGTCAAAAAACCTCGTAGGGAATGCTATCCTAGAGAGAGAGAGAGAGAGAGAGAGAGAGGAAGCTTTGATTTTTATTTTTCTAAAGTGTTTCGAAGCTTTGTTATTATTTTGAAAATGAAGAGTAGACCCCTATTTTTAAGTTTCATGGTTGAGTTAAGGATGGAAAAAATTAAATACAATATGATTTTCTTCCAATTTTGGATTAGACGAACCTGAACAATATGTAGGGCCCAATACATAGCTACACATGTGTTCAACGCGTGTAGGAGTGTGTCTATCATACTTGGAAGTGAGTTGGTAAATGACATGGCAATGATGTGGCCCGTAACGTAGCGATGACGTGGCCCGTAACATGGCGATGAAGTGAGAAAAGAAAACAAAAAATATATTTTGCACCTTCTATAAATTGAATCAATGATTCCTAAGTCATATACAATATCAAGTTCAAGTGCTTATTCAGTTCGACTATTGGTTTTTCCTTATTCAATTGAACTTATAGACTAAATCAACCTAGGTTAGATTTAAATCTAAGCCTAGGCCTAATGGCCTTTTATTCAAAATTATTTAAATTAAAATTATATTCTATTTAAACAACCTAAATATTTATTATTTTCTAAATTCCCTATTTTTTTTCTATTTTCTTTTATTTTCTAAATTTCTATTTTCTTGTATTTTTTTTAGATTTCCTATTTTTTGATATTTTTCCAATTTTCTTATTTTTTGTGGTTTTTCTTATTTTATATATTTTTTGTATTTTCCTAAAGTTGTTAATTTTTTTGGCTTTTTTTTTTAATTTCCTATCTTTTTTTGTTTTTTTCCCTAATTTAGAGCCAATAAAAAATAAAAATAAAAATAAAGGGGATAACAATTTTGGTGTCTACAATTACCCCTCTTTATGGTGAAGTTTGAATAAAACTTTATCACAAAGATAAAAAGACACTATTTTTGCCTTTAAGATAATTCTAAAACAACTATAGCTATCCTAAAATTGATTTATTAGGGATTTGGATGAAGAAATGAAACTCGATCGTGCCTCTTTAGGTTCACTAACCCAGGTGAGAGTGCTTGTAAAGGACAGGTAATCTTACACTGGAATTGATGTAAAACTTGGTTGTGCTTTACTTAGCTCACTAACCTAGGCGGGAGCATCTCTCAAGGACTAGCAACCTTAAACTAAGATCGATTTAAAACCTAGTCGTGCCTTATAAGGCTCACTAACTAAGGCAAGAATATCTCTTGGAGACTAATAACCTTAAATTGGGATTGATTTAAAATCTAGTCATGCCTCATAAGGCTCACTAACCAAGGCAGGAATATCTTTCGGAGGCTAGCAACCTTAAATTGGGATTGATTTAAAACCTAGCTATGCCTCATAAGGCTCGCTAACCTAGGTAGGAGCATCTCTTGGGGACTACCAACCCTAAACTAGGGTTGATCTAAAACCTAGTCGTACCTCACAAGGCTCACTAACCTAGGCAAGAGCATCTCTCGAAGACTGTTAACCCTAAATTGAGATTGATTTAAAACCTAGTCGTACCTCACAAGACTCACTAACTTAGGTGAGAGCCTCTCTCGGGGATCAGCAACCCTAAATTGGGATCAATCTAAAATCGAGTTGTACTTCGTAAGACTCACTAACCTAATTAGGAACGTCTATTGGGGACTAGCAACCTTAAACTGGGATCGATCTAAAACCTAATCATACCTCACAAGGTTTACTAACCTAGGCAAGAGTATCTCTCAAGGACTAACAACGCTAATCTAGGATCGATTTAAAACCTAGTATGCCTTACAAGGCTCACTAACCTAAGCGGGAGGATCTCTCGGGGACTAATAACCCATCTAAAACCTAGTTGTGCCTTACAAGGCTCACTAACCTAGGTAGGAGCGTCTCTCAGGAACTAGTAACCTTAGACTAGGATTGATTTAAAACCTAGTTGTGCCTCACAAGCCTTACTAACCTAGGCGGGAGCATCTCTTAAGGATTAGCAACCCTAAACTTGGATCAATCTAAAACCTAGTCATATCTCACAAGGTGTACTAACCTATGTGGGAGCATCTCTTGGGGACTAGCAACCTAAACTGGTGTTAATGCTGTGCCAAAAGGAAATGATGAGGAGAAGTACCTTATAGAACTTGGTGAACAAAAGGGAAATACCTTATTGGATCGCTTGAGAGAAACTTAGTGAGGGGAAGTGGCCTATGGATTTGTTAAGAGAATACTAAGAAGGATGAACCGAGTTAAGATCGTGTCTTCCAAGGCTAGCTAAACATTAAATGTAGAAAGTGAATGCCTTATGGGTTAGACAGAAGAGACGATGAAGAGAGGTGCCATACTGTCTTGCTAAGAGAAACTTCATGAACAGAGGGGCCCAATGGATACACTTAAGTGAATTTGGTGAACAAAAATGCCTCATAGGCTTGCTAAAAGGAAGAGAAACACCCTATGAGCCCACAAAAACCCTAAAGAGAATGATGAGGGGAATTGCTCTATGATCCTACTGGAATGTTTAAAGAAAGATTAATGGATGAGGAAGCGCCTTATGAGCTCATTTGAGAGGCACTTAGAAATGAGACTGAGTTGAGATTGCATCTAGAAGGCTAACCCAAAAGAAATTGATGAAGAGGAGTACTGTATGGGTTCGCTAAGAGGAACTTGGTGAATAGAAAGGCCTGATGGGCTTGCTAAACGAAATTAAGCATCCTATGGGCTTGCTAAAAGATCTTGATGACCTAAAGGGCCCTATGGGCACGTTAAAAGGAATCAAGGAACAAAAGTGCCCTAAGGGTTTGCTAAAGACCTTGAGGAGAGATGGGATTACCTAATCGAGAGCTTATCCGAAACATTACCCGATTTTGAGGAAAATATTTACAGAAAAATCCTTTTTGTGAAGACCACTTATGTTGAAAAAGACATTGGGTATAATTTCCTTTATTTTAGGAAGAATGAGAAAAAGCTTGGACTCTTAACTCTTCCTCTCTTTTTTTTTTTTTTTTTATTTTTAGAATGGATTGAAAACTTGGCCACTTAAGTTAACATAGACTTGAAATACTTCCTTTCTCTTTTTCCTTTTCTTCTTCTTTTTATTATTATTTTTTAAATTTTTATTACCTTTTTTCTTTTTCTTTTTTTCTAATTTGCTAATAGGTAAAGAACATTTCCTTAATATTCACATAAAGGCTCTTATGTTCCCCCTAACTTAGATGCTGAGCCATTCGGTAGGGCTTTGTGATTTCAAACATCTTTTAAAAGATAACTCATGGCTGTTTTAGTCAAAGAGAACTTCTTTGCAAATTCTCGGTCTAGATTACACTCTTGACTACAGTCCCAAAATTATAGTCTATTTTGCATATGATACGTTTTGATCAATCCATTAGGTCTTTTCGGTTCACCATTATGAATTTAGGCTTTTAGTCCAAGGGTTTCAAAATGAACTAACAAAGAAGCTTATTTTGAAATAAATATTAATCTTAGGCATATAAGTCGAGAACCTTAGGAACAATTAGAAATATACTTACTCTAGTTTCAAAAACAAATTTTATTAAAGGTAAATTATCTTTAAAGATTGAAAGAGCTTTTACTTGTGTGGAAAGGCTAAGTGTGAGAGAGGCCTCAAAGTGGATGAAGAGATTTTAGGTTTTTGAGCTTGGACTGTGATTCAGGGCTTTACGTCTTTGGGGCTATTTAAGCTTTGACTTTTGATTTGACTACCCTTATTAAGATATGATACTCTTGGCTTATAATTGAGTTCAATTTTCCAACCTCTTTTCCTCATCTTTTCCTTTTTCTATTTTGTTATTACTTTGCCCCATTATTCTTTTGTTGTTCTTTCTTCTTCATTTGGCCCCAAGCCAAGTTTTTATCTTTTAAGTGATCTAGGGTCCTAAATTCATTAATTTCTATTATATGGGCTCTGGTGAGGTAAGTAAAAGCTTAAGATGTTTAAAAGGGATGTAGCTTTTCCTTATTTAAAAAAAAACATAACTTATTAGAAATAAAATTTTCTTTTGAATTTAACGTTACTAAAACAAGTACAAACCAATTTTAATCCCTCTCTCCTTATCAATGACCCTAACCTCCAAATTGCCCCATTATGGGATGGTTCTCAATAAGGTTTAAATTTGAAAAATTTTTCAAATAGGTCTAACTAAGTAAACAAGAGATGATTATGTTTAGGATTTGAGAAATAAATGCCTAATTTCATTTTGATTTGCGTATCGCATTCAAAGAGGACCTCTTCTAAGGAATAAGTCTAAACTATCCTCACCTTTATGTCACCCAACCTCTTAAAGTGTTTTAGGTTAGTGTGTGGAAAATAGTTTGCCTCTTTTCATTCTAAACATTTTTAAAAGTGAGTTATCAATTTATTGAGGATGAATTTATTTGCTCAAATAACATTGCAATCATTTCATTGAAAAGGCAACTGGATTATTCTAGCTATTACAAAATTTATTGAAAACAACTTTCTTTGCCCTTATCTTAACAAGCACCCAATTACTTGAAACAACCCATGAGTTTATCAAAAGGCATTGGTAAGCTCAAAAGAAATGGAGCTTTAGGCAACTCAGTTGGATTATCCCCATGAGTTAAAGAAGGAACGTCTTGTTGTAGCTTTGGCTAAATGACTTTTGCATCAATCAGGTCTTGTATCTCGTTCTTTAATCTCCACCATTTTTCAGTGGAGTGCCCCTTCTGACCCATATGATAGTCGTATCTTGCTTTTGGGTCAAAGTTGCATGGTTGGTAATTCATATTAGGGGCTTCACATGCTACAACCCTCGTTGCTTTCAAATGATAAAAAAGTTGGGTGATCGACATCTTCAGTTGAGTGAATTGTCTCCTCTAAGTCCCTTGGGTTTGTTCTTTCTCGCTTCTCCTCAACTTCTTTCTACTTGGGCTTCCTTCATCACTTGTGCTTATTGGCACTTAATTAGTATTGAACATCAGGTGTTGAAATATTCTAAGCATGGGGCTCATTGCCATTTCTAAATCTATAGTGATCTTTTGTAGCATAGCTATTTTCTCTTCCAGATTTGAGAATCTCCTTTCCAGGTTCAAATCTTGGGATATCTGGAGAGTGGTGATCAAGACTTGTCATTGTTAGGCCATCTGATACATCATCCTTTCTAGGGAGGTAAGTTTATCATTAGCCATGCAAACCTGGTTAGAAGAATTCTTTACCTGTTAGTAACTTTTCTTTTCTTTTTTTTCTTTTTCTTTTCCTTTTTTAAAAGAGAGAAAGATAAAACTTTATTTTATAGAAACTAGATCAAAATGATGGATTTTTATTTTTTTGGTTTTTTTTTTTACTTCCTTAAGTGAGGGAGAATGAAAAGTTCTATTGAAGGATTGTTTACAAAGAAGGAAAGAACGAACGATGACTAAAGAGAGAAACAAAAATTATCTTGGAAAGATTGGAGTACATGAAACTCAAATTCCTTCAACTTCTCTAAAGTTTCTAATCTAACTCTTGTAATTGGGCTTTAATGTTGTCCAACATTTCTAAAGCCCAATTCATGGTCCTCTCACTTTTTTCAACTTGAGCTAACAAGGCCCTGTTAGAGGCCTCAGCATACCTAGCCCTCTACTTCCAGTAGGTAGCTTCATCTTGTAGCAATTGCTCATGGATTCCTACAGCAACTAGCAGTCTTTGTTTATTCTCTTGTTGGTTACCCGCCATTTTTAGTTCTTCATATTTCATTGACAACAATCAATCATCAATGTAGAAAAAGAAAACACATGGAAATATGTAGGTGTTAGGATCGTTTGGGTTAATACATTACTCCTTTGAGTTGCAACCCTACTATTATTTTCAAAAACTTGCTTGCATTAAGACTCTTGAACGATCAGTAGAGTTGCAATTTCTTAAGGGTAGTGTACTAACTTAAGGAGGGGAGTATATGCAATTAGGGTAGGTTTTGAAAAGGTCCTTAAGGTTTGTGACCTCACTTGTTAAAGAACACTTTCATTGATCACATTAAGCTTAATTGAAGTGGCTTAATCAAGTTCTAGTGATGGTTACACCATAGCACTTGAAGCCTATACAATGGCGCCTCTCTTAAGGTCTTAAGATGGCCTGAGTTTGATTGCATCTACCTTGCCCCCCTTCCCCCTACAATATCCTAAAGCGTGTGACATACAAGACAGATAAAAGCTAAGAGTGAATTCTAGGAAAATATAAGGAAAGAAGCTTCAGATTTGTCTTTTTCTTTTTTCTCTTTTATAAAAATACTACCCTAAAACCCTAAAGGATGTACGTAAGAAGGGTGGGTTTTAGAGGTCCTTAAACTCTGTGACTTCACGTGTTTCTTACAAAACGGTTCCTTAGTCACATCAAAGTTTAAGTGGGGTAGCCTAATCGGCCCCGAACAATGGTTGCCCTACTATGCCTAGGACATACACAATGGCTTCCCGTCCTAAGGTCCTAAGACAGCTCGGGTTCGACCGTATCTATCATGCATTCATGGTACAGGAAATAAATTTCCCCTCTCAAAATAGTTAGTTAAATACATAAAACTAAACCTACAAAAATGTTAGTACAGTTATGATATAAATAACAAAGAAAATAAATAAATTACACTAAGGTGATTTTTAGGGATTAATTTTAATTTTAGAAAGTCGAATGTTAACCTTCTAGACGGTCCCCAATGGAGTCGCCAAGTTGTCGAGCTTGGTTTTTTACCCTCTCGGTTCTTTTTATAAAATAGGCCTTCTGTAAACCAATCAATACTAAACCCTATCCGTTTAATACCGATCATTGACTAAGGTTTAAAGAAAACTGTTCCTTTTTATTTTGAAAACAACTTTAGAGTCGTTACCCGACCGGAGTTGGGAAAAACAATTAAGTTATAACTAATTAGGTGGATTGGTTATAACTTAGCCATTAGTTTAATAATTAAAACCAATTTTACAAAACGGTTTTTGAAACTAGAGAATCTGGATCTGAGGGTTAGGAATTTTAAACTTTTATGGGTATCATTGACTTTTCAAAATTAGAATTAAACTTAAAAATCACCTTTTAATTTTGAAAGATAAAACTTTATTATTGGTTACTTTAATTGGATAAATAAAATAATCTAAACTAAAGAAAAAGGTAAATTATTATTTTTTTTAATTTTTATCGTCACTCCATAGGTGTATAAGTGCCTACGTATCCACTATTCGGGATTAAACGTAAGTAGTTTTTTTTAATGAAAACTTTAGTGAGTTGAATTGATTTTAGTTTTTAAAATAGTTGAGTCTACATTTTTACTCATTTTGATTTATTTAAGTAAATCTCCTAAAGGGTCCTAAATTGGTTTATATTTTTCAAAATTCTAAATGATCCTAATTTGAAAATGGTTGATTTATTTTTATTTATTTTTGAAAAATCAATTTTCTAAGTGATGGAAAGAAATAATAATCTTTATTCTTTCTATTTACTTATTTATTTATTTTTATTATTTTATTTATTATATCTATTTCTATTAAAATAAAAATAAATAAATAAATAGACTACTTCTTCTTTTTTTTTCTCTCTTTTTGTTTTTCTTCTCTTTCTTTTTACTTTTTCATTCTTTTTTTTTTCTTTATTTCTTTTTCTCATTTATAACATTTACAAATAAACAAAAAAAAAAAAAAACAAACAAACAAACAAATCGGGTCGGCTCGAATTGGCTTTAGATCGGCTTAGACGGGTCAGAGGCGGCTGAGATCGGCTTGTCGACTCACTTCGACTTATATCAGCTTGGTCTGCTCACTTCGACTTAGATCAACTCAAGATCGGCTCACTTTAGCTCGGTTGGCTTAGGGTCAGCCCACTTCTACTTAGGGTTGGCTCACTTCAGCTCGGTCAACTTGGAAAATCCGATGGTGTTGGTTTGCGTTAAAAAACCCCATAGGAGATGCTATCCTAAAGAGAAAGAGGAACCGTGCTAGAGAGAGGAAGTTTTGATTTTTGTTTTTCTCAAGTATTTCGAAGCTTCGTTGTTGTTTTGAAAATGAAGAGTAGACCCCTATTTATAGGTGTCATGGTTGAGTTAAGGATGGAAAAAATTAAATACAATATGATTTTCTTCTAATTTTGGATTAAATGAACCTGGACAATATGTGGTGCCAAATACATAGCTACGCATGTAGGAGTGCGTCCAGCGAGTGCAGGAGTGTATCTATTATACTTAGAAGTAAGTTAGTAAATGACGTGGCGATGATGTAGCTTGTGACGTAACAATGACATGACGATGAAGTAAGCAAAGAAAATAAAAGATACATTTTGCATCTTTCATGGATTGAACCTAGGATCCCTAAGTCATATGCAATATTAAGCTCAAGTGCTTATTCAATTAGGCTATTAGTTTTTCCTTATTCATATGTGCAATTGCATATATAGACCAAATTAACTTCGGTTAGATTCAAATCTAAGCCCAAGCCTAACAGCCTTTTAGTCAAACTTATTTAAATTAAAATTATATTATATTTAAACAATCTAAAAATTTATTATTTTCTAAATTCTCTATTTTTTTCTATTTTCTTTTATTTTCTAAATTTCTTACTTTTTTGTCTTTTTTTCTAGATTTCTTATTTTTTGATATTTTTCCAAATTTCTTATTTTTTGTGCTTTTTTCTTATTTTATATTTTTTTTTTGTATTTTCCTAAAATTCTTAATTTTTTCAATTTTTTGGGTTTTCTTTAATTCTTTTTTTTTTTGTATTTTTCCTAATTTAGGGCCTATAAAAAATAAATAGAGCAAAAATTAGGTATTTATAGGAATCATGGAGTAGTCATACACTCCTAAGCTCAAGGACTTACTCTGATGGTTCATTGAGCTGTTCGACATAAGTTGAATGCTAAAGAGAGGTACACCCCCTAATCCAATTTGCTTAGTTATTTTGCTCTCCATATTACCTAGGAAGCTGCCAAGCTGACAAGTCGATGTACCGAGCCGATCTCTCCACAACACACTTGCCTAAGTATTAAACTAGAATACTATCGACCTAATTTGTGCCGAGGTCGAGCTAATAACTCTCCGGAGCCAAACTCCTAGGGATGCCTCAACAATGAGCCATCGACTAGACCAATCCTTTCCCAGTCACGAATATCTGCATTACCGAGGTACCAATGCCAACTTGGCTTATCCAAAACTTGCTTTACTCAACTAGTAATGTCATTAGGACTACAGAATGAGCAAATAACGCATGTACTACCTTTTTCTAACATCTGTACTATCTTTTCTACCACTAGATATTCTTTTTGCCTTATTAGAGTGTTACTCCTGTAAATTATTCCCTTTTTCCTTACTAAATCCTTTTTGTAATTTACTCTAACCTAGGATTTACCCTAATTGGGTCATATAAATACTAGCATATTGTAATAACCACAACAGTGAATATAATCTTGACTTTTCAAACACATTTTTATGAGTTAAGTATTTTCCTTACTTACTCTTGACTACTCTTATCTAGCTCATTAAGTGTATACTAGAGGCGAGTGACCTTCAGCCACACTTGTACATCATATCAAGTGTGACTCGAGCTCGTGTGAAGCATTGGTGTAACATATCTATCGTCAGAGCACGAGAACTCCTACCCAACCTTTGACTTTCATTTACCCTTAGGACTGTCTCAAGGTTTAAACCCACTTATTTAGTTCATGTGAAACCATGCATTGTATGTTCATCTACATCTTAGTATCAAAGCTTGGTTGCGTTCAAAGCTAGTTTCTATTACTTTGTTCTTTGAGTGATTTGTTACTATTTTTGTATGTTTGAAGTTCTATTGTTAACATAGGAGTTTGTTAGGTGAAAAGTGTTGAAGAAATTCTGTGTATATTTTTCCCCTATTTCTTGTATGCAAAAATAGGGTATAAGTGATTGCTTATTCATCGTGTGTAATTGACATAGTGGTGGGAGTATTAGTTATTATTCTTTTGTTATTATTTGTAGAAAGAACTTTGAGTGGTATTTCAACCATCAATCTTGTGAGGTAGCTGACAATGTCTGATTCAAGTATTCATGGAACTCTAGGTAATCAAGAGAGTGGTGCTTAAAATGGCTAAGGCCAATAAAGAAGCTTCACACCCTAATAAATGGGTGACAGACTAGACGGACTCACCAACTTGGTAGCTAGTTTGGTGATTGTCATAAATAAAGATATGCAACGAGCTAGAAATGGCTCTTATAGAAGATGTGAACAGCTTGAGAGAGGCAATGGTTAGTTTGGCTAAGTTAACGCTCTAGTTCGATCACCTTGAACTAAAGGAGTGGGTAAGTTTGCTTAGTGTAAGCTAGCTCTCAATGAAATTTGAGAGGAAGAAGAGGAAGGAGACGGTGAAGTGGAGGAGTACTGTGAACCCGAAGAAAGGAATGTTCAAGCCCCTAGAGTTGAAGGTTTGAAGATGGGCATTCCTAGTTTTTCTAGGAGTAGAGATACTGAGAAATACTTAGATTGGGTAGATTGAGAAGCAATTTGAATACCATGAAGTACCAAATATGCAAAGGTTAGACTTATTGGTTATGCCGCATTGGAGTTTACTAGTTATGCCACCTTATAGTGGAAGAACATGCAAGCCACTTGAAGAAGAGAGGGAGAAAGTGAAGTTAGGAGTTAAGATGAGATGAAGAAGGTCATGAGGAGGAGATTTGTGCCAAGCTACTATTTGTAGGATGCCTCCAAAAGATTACAAGAGTTGAGGCAAGGAAAATCGACTGTTGATGCATACGTAAAGGAATTTCAGATGCTAATGATTCGATGCGAAGTCATTGAGCTCGAAGACCGAACTGTATCTCGATTCATTAATGGATTGAAATACGAGATTAGAGATGTTCTAGAAATTATGGATGTTGGATCATTTGATGACGTTATATGAACCGCCCAGAGAATTGAAAGGTGTCGAACAGGAAGGTTTCGAACCCCTATCGTCTGACCTAGCAGTGGTCAATCTATTCCTAATAAACTTATGCAGATGAAACCAAGGTTACTGAGACCCAACCTGCTTAAAATGCTTGAGCAAAGGAGAGGGAGATCCCAAGGAAGTTTGAGAAAGTTTAGAGCTTAGGATAAAAGATGAGTGAGATCAAGTGTTTCAAATGTCAAGGATCTGAATAGATGGCCACTCAGTGTCCAAATAGAAGAGCCATGGTGATCCGACGTAAAGTGTTAACTGTTGAAGTAGATAATACATAATATTGATGAGGAAGTAGAAGACTTGAAGGAGACTAGCCAAACTGAACTATCTGAGGAGGAGGAAGTCATTTATGGTGAGGAAGGTAATTTTATACTAGCCACTCTAGTATTGAGGAGGACAATGAATGTGAGTCTTATGCCAAAGGATGAATAGAGAGAGAATCTTTTCCACATTAGATGCAAGGTGAATAGGTCATCGTATGCCTTGATTATTGACAATGGGAGCTACACCAATGCAACCTCTGCTTTCATGGTCTAACAATTGAAGTTGCTAACCAAGCCCCTACCCAAAACGTTATAAGCTACATTGGCTCAGTGATAAGGGAGCCCCATAAGTAAACAAACAAGTGTCTAAGCTGATTTGTTTTGGAAACCATCAAGATAAGGTGCTTTGTAATGTGTTACCCATGAGTGCATCCCACATTTTACTTGAATGATTGTAGATGTTTGACTGAACCATGATGTATGATGGAAAGAGGAATATATGTTTCTTGGAGCATGAGGCAAGAGGGTGAAGTCGAGCCGTATGATTGCTAAGTAAGTAAAAATCATGTAGACCCAATTGAGTCGAGTCTTAAAAAAAGAGGTTTTGGTGATGACTCAAGCTAAGCTAAAAAGAGGGATGGAACTTGAAGTGTTTACCTATTTGCTAGTTAGAAGGATGCTAGAGATGAGATTCGAGGAGGGAATGGTGCCTATTGAGGCAAAGATCTTATTGGATGAGTTTGTTGATCTATTCCTAAGAGAGCTATTGAAAGGTCTACCTCCCATCTAAGGCATCGAACATGTAATTGACTCATAGCTAGGAGTCGTACTGTCGAACAAGCCTACCTATAAGCTGAATCCAGAATAGGTTGCTAAGCTGAAGAGGCATGTAGATGAATTGATGAAGAAAGGGTATATACAAGAATCCCTTAACCCTTATGCCGTGCAAGCTTTGTTGGTACCTACGAAGGATGGGTCATGGAGAATGTGAATAGATAACCGAGTAATCAATCACATCACCATCAAGTATAGATATCCCATACTAAGGCTGAATGATATGTTGGTTGAGTTAAATGGAGCAAAAGTATTCTATAAGTTGATCTCAAATCTAGGTACCATTAGATTCGAATGCGTAAGGGTAACAAGTGGAAGGCCACATTCAAAACACGCCATGGATTATATGAATGGCTTATGATGCCATTTAGACTATCAAATGCACCGAGCACATTTATACGAGTGATGAATCATGTGCTTTGACAACTAATAGGGAAATTTATGGTGGTTTATTTTGACGACATTTTAGTATATAGCCTTGATCTGGAGATTTACCAAGAGCATCTCTAAGCAGTTTTTGCAAAACTCTGATCTGAAAAGCTCTACACTAATATGAAGTGTGACTTTTGCCAACCCAAAGTAATCTTCTTAGGGTTTGTTGTAGGTGATAAAGGAATACGATTTGATGATGAAAAGATAAGAGTGATCATCAAATACCTTGTGTTGACTACTTCAGCTAATGTAAGAAGTTTCTATGGCTTAGCATCATTTTATTGTAGATTTATAAAGAATTTTAGTACGATTGTGGCCCTACTCACCGAACTATCAAAGAAGAATGTTGAGTTCAGATGAGGAGAGAAGGCGCAGAGGAGTTTTGAGGAGGTGAAGGAGAAGCTGACTATAGCCCCTGTCTTAGCTCTATCAAACTTTGATAAAGTGTTCGAAATGGAGTGTGACACATTCGAACTAGGCATAGGTGTTATGTTGATGCAAGAAGGCTAACCTATTGCTTACTTCAGTAAAAAACTTAGAGGAGCTACACTCAACTACTCTATTTATGATAAGGAATTTTACTCCATGATCTAAGCCCTAATTGTATGGCAACACTATCTACTGTCTAAGGAATTTGTGATCTACACTGATCATGAATCCTTGAGATATCTGAAGAGCTAACCCAAGTTATCTTAGAGACAAGCTAAATGGGTCGAGTTCATGGAGGGATTTTCTTATGTTGCGAAGTACAAGAATGGAAAAAACAATGTAATGGCCAACGCCCTATCGAAATGACATTCTCTCTTGACTGAGCTGTAGACCAGGCTACTGGGTTTTTCAATGATAAAGGATTTATATGTAAAGGATCCACATTTTGGTCCCATCTATGCCAGGTGTGAGGAAGGATGGACATTTGATGACTATCATAGGGAGGATGGATACTTGTTTAGGAAGAGGAGATTATATATCCCAACTTATTTCATTAGAGAATTGTCAGGACACTTTGGCCAGCTTTGCACTAATGAGGTACTATCCTTAAGACTTTTGGCCAATAATAATGAGAGACGTACAATCTATGTTAGAAAGGTATGCTACCTATAAAAAACCAAAGAGCCAAGCCAAGCAAGGGACTGTTTACCTTTGTCTATCTTAACCAAACCTTGGTTCGAGCTAAGAATGGACTTTATGTTGGGATTATCAAAGGCATCCTAAAGGAAGGAATCCATCATGGTGGTTGTGGATTGATTCAACAAGATGGCGCACTTCATGCCCCATACAAAAACTAATGATGCTTCGATTATTTCTTTTTTTTTTTTTTTTTACAAGAAGTCATCAAGCTTTACGGAGTTCCCATAACCATTGTTTCTAATCAGGACCCAAAGTTCATGAGCTAATTCTAAATAACATTATGGAGACAAATGGGAACCAAGCCATTGTACAACATGTCCTATCATCCACGAACGAACAAATAAACTGAGGTTGTTAATAGAATAGTAGGAACTTTACTATGAGTTACTGTTGGTCATAACATGGCTGATTAGGATCTGTGCCTACTAATCATAATGTTCACCTACAACAGGACTGCATACCATATAGTATAACAAACATGTCTCCATTTAAGGTCGCTTATGAGTTTAAGCTTAAGCTCCTAATGGACCAAACGCCCCTTCCAAGCTTAGATGATGACTAGCCAGCTGTAGAAAGAGTCAAGGCTATCAGAGCCATACACTAGAAGGTCATAGAGTAGTTAAGCCAAGCTACTACCAAGCTCCAAAGACGAGGCCGAAGATGAAAGAAAAGAGAATTTTAACTAAGTGAGCTGGTTTGGATCTACTTCAACAAGGAATGGTTCCCTAACTTAAGGAAAAGCAAGTTACCTCCTAAAGCCAATGAACCCTCTAAAGTGCTAGAAAAGATCAATCCTAATGCCTACAAGATTGAACCACTTGAAGAGTATGGAGTCTCAAACTCCTTTAACATTGTTGATCTCCACCTATATACTCTTGAAGATGAGCAACATTAAGTTGAGCCAGATTTGATCCCAAATCTCTAGTAGCTTAGAGGGGATGATAGGGATCATAGACCAATCGTGTGCTCTCGAGGTCAAAGACTTGCTTAGATGGTTTGCCAAGTTATTCGGGGTAAGTTAAATGCTGAGGAGCAATGTATTCCCTAGTCCAACCTATTGAGTTATTTTGCTCTCCACATCATCTAAGAAGTTACTGAGGTGACTAGCTAATGTGCCAAGCTAATCTCTCCACAATACAGTTACCTAAGTATCAAACCAGAATACTACCGACCTAATCTGTACAAAAGCCAAGCTAATAACTCTCTAGAGTTTACCTCTCGAGACCGACCTGATAATAAGCCACTACCTAAACCAACCCTTTCCCAGTCTCGAATATCTGAGTTGCCAAACTACCGATGCTGACTTAGCCTATTCATAACCTACTATGCTCAACCAGCAGTGTCATTAGGACCATATAATGAGCCAATAATGCACGTACTACCTTTTTTTTTACATTCGTACTGTCCTTTCTACCACTAGATATTCTTTTTACCTAATTACAACATTACCCTATAAATTATTCTCTTTTCCCTTACTAGTAGGAATCCTTTTTTGTAATTTACTCTAACTTAGGATTTACCTTTGGGTCATATAAATACTTGTATATTGTAATAGCCACAACGGTATATACAATCTTAACTTTTTAGACACATTTTTGTGAGCTAAGCATTTTCCTTACTTATTCTCAACTAATTTTATCTAACCCATTGAGCGTGGACTAGTTGGCTGGAGACATTTGGCTATACTTATGCATTATATCAAGTGCGACCTGAGCTCCTATAAGGCATTGGTACATCATATTCGTTGTCGGTCAAAGAGGACCCTTGCTCAACCTTTGACTTTCATTTACCTTTCAAACTGTCTTGAGGTTTGGACCCATCCCTTTGGTTCATATTATATCGTGCATCATGTGTTCATCCATGTTGAACCATATCATGTATCTAGTTGCTAAAGGTTCTCAAAGTTTTTCATAATGCGACTAAGACTTTCTTGCAAGTGTATAGGCCAGGTGTACACTTGTTCATTATGTTAGCAGTAAGCATACTTATCATACTACTCTAGGCCCGCAAAGACCCAAACCTACATGACTATGTTTACGATATGGTATTGAAGTGATTATCTTATCATAAAGATATTCCCCATATTTATCTTAACTAATTTAGATCCCCATTGTAAAGCTAATGTACTATAGATGTATTTGAAAACTTATTACTGTTACATGATGATCTAGTAAATTCCTAAGATATGTATAGCTTAGAAGCACAACTGGATGTATTCACAAAGACAACCGACATAGAGGAGTTTCTCATGTGCTACCAAAATCAGTATGGTGGCCAATCATCGGTCTCTCCTTCGCTATCTACTAAGGAACGTCAATACTCATTTATGGGTGAGCAATTGTTAGAACAGAAATTGAAGCAGCAACAGTTTAGGGAACCATTATCTGAGCTGAGTACTACAAGTATATGAGTTTTGAGTTTTCTGAAAATATTTCCATGAAAGATTTTGACATGTTAGAGTGGTGGTAAAGGCATGTAAGGAACTATCCACCTATAACTCACATCACACGTCAATTACTTGTTGCTCCTATGTTAATAGTTGTCATTGAGTAAGCATTTAGTACCGTAGGCCCCATCCTTGACAATCAACGAACCTCCCTTTCTATTATCAAAGTCGAAGCAAACACTTACACAAAGGATTGGTATAAGGTGGCCTATAAACAAAAAAAACCATGTAGGACATCGAGCGAAAAGGATGAGTACTTTAGCAATTGGAATAAGTTTGACAGTAGCCCAAGCTCAGCCATGGGTATCACTCTCGAACACGAACCACTAACATAAGAAGACACCTAGTAAGTACTAACAAATCTTGCTTTTATTTTTATCGATCCTTTGAAAAAAGTTTTGTCACTTATTAAAATTTTTTTTGTAATTACTCGAAAAAAACTAAATGGTATGGGATTCTGAAAAGTAGCGATCTAACCTTAGGCTTTTTATATTATCACTGACTAAAATTGACCAACACAGTAAAGGTTTTCTAAAAATATACACTAAATTATGGTAGTCAGATTCCAACTAGCGGATATATAAACAATTTCGAGGTGACCTCAAAATCAACTAAAAAAATTTCCCCCCTACCCCTAATTTCTCTAGGACTAAACTATTACAATAATTTTTTATACTATTATGGTTTACCATTGGTATTTTATATTATATTTCTACTCAGCAACTATACTCCAATCGAGAATATAAGATTTTGTAACTTATCTCCATGATTTATAGTTAATAATGATGTTGTAATTTATTTCTTTCATGTATTATAAAATTGTGACATTTCAATGAGAATTATTCATCCTTTGTAACTTCTTTCGCTTTGCATAGCATCACTCGATATTTTAATATTGCACTAATATTAAGTTCTCATAGGCCAAATCTATTCTTTCAAAATGGAGTAAAATTTCAACATAAAATAACAGTTAATGATTTATGCGACAATATGTGTAATGCAAATGTATGCGTAACATGTTTCAATAATCTAGGAAAGAAATTATAAGTATGGGAGAATACAGAAAAATATTAGAGGGGGACACAAAAAAAATAAAAAGTAAATTGGAAAGATTATGCAAATTGATTTAAAAAAAAAAAGGTGATATGGTTCATCAGGCCTTGAACTGCTGGGCTAGTCACGATTCAACTTAGAGCTGACTCATAAATCGATGGTCTTAAGCCGGTTATTGGTCGATTCAGCCCAGTGAACACGTCTAATTTTAAATAATCTAAGGTTTCAATACTACATCAAACTTTTATCTAACATAAGCAAAATTTGTGAAGCTCACATGCATTAAAAGGGATAAATGCTTAGTTTTAAATGTTTGAGGTGTTCACATGTCTATGAAAGTTTTTAAGAATAATTTGTGCAATTCACCATATATTTAAAGATGTTATGTGATTGAGCTTTTTCTAAATATTTTGTATTTTAACTTACTCATTTAAACTCATAAGTATACCCTAAAATATATACAACTCTTTTTTTTTTTTTGCTAACTAATATCATATTACAATTTAGAGAAATGAGATATTAAACCTTCCTTTATAAGACTAATGCTCATGCCATATATTATAAAACCTTTATGTTTGTATTGTTGCATCAAATAAGTTCTTTCCTATAATATGTGATTACATAAATTGATAGGAATTAGCCTGTTGGATCAATCACACATAACCAAGCTAGAGGGCTTCAGGGACTCAGCCAAAGAATATTAGTTCAAAGCCCCCATCTAAGACGAGAATTCCTACCCCAGCCTCTATGTTTCCCTCCTTTGCCAACCTAACTACCAAGCCATCACCTGCGCCGAGCCTGCCGAACAACAATACCATGACAAAATATCTAAATAGACAGCCTTAAGACTGTCTGAGATGACTACACTGACTACTAATGTCTGACCCCAACCTAAGTTGACTATTCTACCATAAATATTTGATCGAGCTGCAACTTGATCTAGATTAGGTTGGCCCTTGACTATAAACTCTCTCTTTTCTTCTTTTCATCCACTTTGTACCATATTCTTGATGTCCAATCACCAAAAGGCACATGTCTTCTAACATGATATCTTAGAAGGATTCTTTACTTTATGTACTGGATATTCTTTATCTCTTTTACTCTTTTTAGTATGTATTATATAACCTAATTATAAGAATACTCTTTTTGTCTTTTCATACCTATAAAGTAACCATGGTGGACAGTTATATAAACCTTGACTTAATTGTACACAAACATCAATCTTCATTATCAGAATTTATACAAGTTTCCTTTTGAGCAACCTTAGTGTTCTCATTATCCTGCAGCTCTTATCTATTCCCTTAAGCAAGGAGTAAAGGTGAGTGACCCTTCAATTCGGACCGGTGAGTTATATTCGATGAATTGTAGGTTAAGTAGAATCAATTGTTGGTATCAAAGCACAGTTTTGAAAGGGAATGTGAAGTTACAATGACATTTTGGTTTGTATTTGTTGTTTGTTACTATTGTATTCCTTCCATAGTTTCTTTAGTATGTTTGTATAGAGTAGGTTTGGAGTTATAAGCTAGGTAGTAAAGGTTTGTGTGTTGGTAAGTGTGTTTCCCTTGTAACTCTATTTTTTACTATGAAAATAAAGCAAGTTCATTTCTATCTTATTTGAGTGATTATTAGGTGTTAAAGCTGTTATTATATTAGTTGAAGTTTTAGGTAGTAAGGTAGCATTGTTTTCCTATGTATTATGTTATTAATCTGCTCGAAAAGTATTATTCCATGTCAGAATCAAATATCCAAGGTGTTATTGGAGACCAAAGTAGTGGTGCTTAACCTAGTCGTGGTCAAAATGGTAGTAATATTCCTAGGACAGTTGATGATAAACTCAACAGACTCATTAATCTTATTGAGAGTCTAGTCACCGCAATGTAAGTTAATAGGTAACAACCCCAGGGCATGCCATAGCACAACGCACTCAAAAATGTTCTAAAGAGAGGCTATGGCCAAGGTGGCCAAGCCAACTACCCAGTTCAACCCCAATGAGTTGGAGGAGTTACAGACTGAGCTACTAGATGAAGGCTAAAGTTAAAAGAGTCAAAAGAGGATGATGAGGAAGTAGATGTGGAGATTGACAAAGGGGAATAAGAAGAGGTTAAGTACTATCAAGTGTGAAAGCAAGGATGTCGAGTACCTTGAGGACTTAACAATGTTAAGGTCCAAACTTAACTCTATAGTAGAAGTGGAGATGCAAATGAATACTTAGAGTAGGAAGAGAAGGTTGAGAAGATATTTAATTGTTATGGATATACAGATGTTGTCAAGGTCTGACTTGCTACACTGGGGTTTACTAGGTATGCTACTATGTGGTGGAAAAATTTGGATGCAGTTGGAGCAACGGATGGAAGACAAGGTATGAGAAATTGGGATGAGATGAAGAGGTTGTTGAGGGGTAAATTTGTGCTTGAGACCTACTTGTAGGATATATTTGCAAAGTTACAGGAACTTCACGAAAGAGGGTGATCTATTGATGACTATATGAGAGGGTTCTAGATGCTTATGATCCGAGCCAACATAGAAGAACTAGAGGCTCACATAGTATCAAAGTTCATTTGTAGACTCAAATATGAGATTCGTAGCATTATAGAAGTATAGAGATTCTATACCTTACAAGAGGCAATTAAGATAGCGTAAAGGTTTGAGAAACAGAGAAGAAGTGCTTTGAGTATACTTGGATCAACATTCTCCTGAGCCTGTCTCACATTGACCTGTTCAAACTAAGCTGAAGAGGCCATACCAAGCTGAAAAGAGGAAAGACCATATAAAACCTACAAATTTTTTATAACTCAATATTGGAATCGGATGAAAGAGTCCTCGGATAGTCCCTAGAACCACCCAAACATAATAATAAAACCTAGGTAAAAGGAATCAAACCCTAAATGTTCAACTAAAAACCCTAAATGAAGTAAGCCCTAAAAATTTAACTAAACGAGCAAAAACCTTAGGAACCCTAATACTTGAAAAACTCTATGATGATAATGAAACCCTAAAATGATCATCAAACCTTAGTTAAGTGATCAAATATCCTAACACTACAAATAAACACTAATAGTAAGATTAAATCGATCGATACAAATGACCAATATCACTAAATGATTGAAACCCTAACGTTCGAGCTTGTTCGTGAATCAAATTACTATAAATGAACACCAAGCCCTAAGTATACGTATAAGGTACTTAGATTAACTAAAGTATGGTATCAAAGTTCAACTAAACCCCAAAACATATTCTAATTACACTTAATTGACTTAATTATGCTTAGTTACTATCAATTATCATAACCCATAACCAACCTTTATTACATCTTAATTAGCTATAAGTTAAACATGATTAAGGAACAAAAGACAAACCATTAATGACCTTAAATATTTTGTACCCTAAGGAGACAAGATCTTACTCAATTTGGCAAAAAGCCATAAGGGTACATGGTCCCCTTTTATGCCTTGTCCTTGATTACCCACTATCTCTCTCCCTTACGATCGACCACCCCCTCTCCTTCACTTATTTTGTTTAATTTTTGCAACCCTAAAACACTCTCTCAAACATTAAGCCCCAAACCCCCCCTTCATTCCTTCTTTTCAACCATACATACATACGACATCGCCGGCCCTTACTTTACTGCCACTACCACACCAAACCCTCCACCACCAAGACCCACACCTCACACACAATCCCCCCTAGTCCTTCAACACACACACGTATAAGCTTACGGCACACACACCATAAGAAGACCCTTTACACTCCTTGCTCTAGCAAGTAACTAGTTGGTATTTCTTAAGTTTTCCTTGTAGAATAGTGATAGGAACTTACGTTTTCTTTAATGAACTTTACTTTGCAACATGGTTCTAGATGTTTTAGGGTGTTTCATAAAGAACAAATAAGGTTAGTAAAGAAAAACCCACTTTAATGAAGTGTTATAGCACTAATAAGCATAATAGTGTAGTGTAGTGTTGATTTTTAGTCTAGACCATTAGGAAGTGTGATGAAAACCCATTCCCTTTGTCATGCCGCCACTTACTTAACACCATAACACTCTTCTACACATTTTTATGTCATGATTATAGTTTTAGATGAGTAAATACATAGGATACTTAAGTAAGATCATCATAAAATCAAGCGTTGCATGAAAAATGAGGAAATGACCTTAAGAACATTGAGAGTCCGCCACTTCCATGGACACACCAGATTTGTAAAAATGTTTATTAGCTTAATGACATGTTTGTTGAGTGTTAAGTATGATTTAGGACTTAATTAACCAATTTAAGTAGGTTAAAGTATAGTTAAGATCCTAAACTAGCCTAGTTAGTGATTATAAGCTTAAAAATGGTGATAATGGCCACTAAAACTTTAATGACCAGATCTGTAAACCTAACAAAAGTGGGCTAAACTTAAGTACAATATTGGGTTTAAACCCAAAAAGATAAGTGAGCTTGAGCCTAAGGCCGTAAATGGTGATTTAGACACATAAAGCCCAAAGGAACTAACTTTAGAGCCTATGTTGCTAAGTGACCAGATCTGAACCTTAGGTTAAAGGGCTTAGAATGAATTAATTAAAAGGCCCACCAAACCCAAAGGCCCATCTAAGACACCCACCTTAGGCCCCTTAGTGATTTAAAGCTTTAAACTTAGTGAAAAAGGCCCATTTAGATCCATAAGAATATTACTAAGGTCCATTTTAAAATTTTAAGGTATTGGGTAGAAAAATCCTATTTAAAATATTTAAAAGAAGCCCCAAGTTGTTAAGTATAAGGCCTAAAGTCAAAATACAAGCCCAAGACCCAAACCAGGCCTAAATCCTAAAGTAACTCAACTCACCATTTGGGCCCACGACCTTATAGGGCCTAAACCAAAAACTTGCTAACCTAGAAACTCAAAAATAACTTCACCAAATAAAATAACATTCAAAAATGATGAAAACGACTATAAGACACTGAAAACGAAGTTAAAACGAAGAAAATATGTCCTAATTACGAAAACAACTAACCTAGGGCTAGTGAGCGGTAAGCATAGTTAACTAATGCAAATAGAATACTCATAGAACTAAATTATCTTCTTTAGGTGAAGAGGATATTAACTTGGATGCAATTGAGGACTACTAGGACTATTGAGTATCATGGCTAAGTGAGTATACCATCCCCTGCTTTGCTTGTTTTGTGCTTGTAGTTAGCGAATTATTTAATTATACCAGATAACTGAATTTGTTGCATGTTAGGGCATACAAGATATTGTATGTGCTTGTTATGATTGATCTTACTTGCAAAATATCTTAAGTTAATACGAACATGTATGCTTGCTATTTTAGAATTTAAGATCTTAAAGTATCTGAATATAATTGATTGGCTACCTATAGATCTGAGCAAATAAATATTTAACCCTTAATTAAACTACACATGCATTACATCTTACAACATGAAATTATAAGTGTTAGCATCATGTAGTAGAATGGGGGACCATGCCTAGTTGGATCCATGTTGTACCATGTATATTGAGATTGTTATCATACGATGTATTTCGTACAATATATTCCTGCGTCTACCTTTTGAAACTACTCGGCTTCGAAGAGTACCGCCTTCTACTTGAGGCTATGTTATGTCTAGTATTGAGGGTGATATTATTGACAAGAGACTTCAAATTGGATACGAATACTTAGGTCCTAACATGCCTAATACTTCCTAACTTGAGCAACAGTAGGTATTAAAACCATGCTGTATACAGTTACCGGGCGACTGTATATATTGTTGCATTGCATATGTTTATCCATGCATTCATATGCTTGATTAATAACTTGTTTGATATTGTTTGTTAGTAAAGTAGAAAGGTTACTTTCTAAGCAGTTAAGCTTACCCCTTATAGTTTGTTATTGCAGTAGAATCTTTGGCTAGAGCCGAGATGTGGGACACTTGAGGTCAATTGCATCAGCTTAGGGTTGATTAGTGTGAAGAAGTCGAAAGCTCGAGTGAACCATTTATCTATATTTGAACTCTCTATATTTTCAATTATTAAGTATCTTTAGTTTCTTAAGTAGCCTGGACTACTATTGATAACTTATCTTAATACTATATGATTGTTTTAGGAGAAAACCTTATATTCCCTCTTATGTATGTTTGTGTTAGCTTTAATCAGATGATATAACTTTAATATATGTGCTCGGCTACTACTTAATGCTAGTTACTAGGAGGAAGTTGTAGCTGTGAGATGCCTCGTATAGTAAGCCGAAGGCCTTTAATCAAGGATGGTACTTAATCTTAAATCTTCTTGTATTACATGGTGGTACAGCTACAACTCGACTCCCTTCCAAGTTGTGATAGTATTTAAGTGGTATCAAAGCACCTAGGTTCAATGAGATAAAACCTAACCCTAAATGCCTAGGAAGAAGACACCTGTTGAGCAAAGATGAGTAAAACTAGGTTAGGATATTGTTTATGTAAAAGACTTTAGCTTGAAAGAGTAATAAAACCCTAACTGTAAGAAAACCCTTGTGATTCTAGGAGTACTTTCCGACTCTCATGGAGTGATGGCTTAAGTTCCAAATGTATGAGAATGAGATACTTATGGACCATCGACATTGTCTCTACTTACTTAGCAAAGATCTGGCCTTAGTAAGAGAGCCTTGTAGTATAAGCACTGTACTATCGTAGTAGAGGTATAGGCTTATAGATCATTGGAGATTCTTATGCTAGGAGCTACTCATGGATTTAGACGTGCCAGTCTAGATGGATACTGAGCTTATTCATGTTTTGGAGCATGAGTCTTAGGTTAATGGACTCACTGGATCAACCTCGAAGGTACAATGACTCTTACTGACCCTTAGCCCCAACTTTTGGTAAGTGAAGGAAGGTTTGGCATAAAGTTTTATTCGGTAGGGATCATAGGGTTGACCACCCATTGTTGCTCAAGATTGATATTCAGTAGGTTACAAATGCCTTATAGGAGGAAATGGAGTTAGAGTTTGGCATACCAAAGTCATTAGACGATGAGACTAAGATATTGGAGGAGTTGATACTAAAGGACCTTACTCTGGATATGATGAAGATGGACGAAGCCGAGCAGGAGTCACTCTAAGATGAGGTTTTACCGAGCGTTGGCCTTGATCATCTTATCGAGTTGATAGATGGAGGAGATAAGTTAGAGATTGGGGAGCTTGTCCTTAAGCCACCCGCACTTGCAGTATAGGATCCTAAAGAGGAAGACTGGCTGGAGTTATTAACTTTCTCTAATGTAGATTCTAATAGAGCTGCCTATAGATGTAATAGATGCTTATATGCTTTTGTATGAGGTCACTAGATTTTAAGATATACTTGTCTTCATTTTGTGATGTTTTGATGTAGTGTTAGGATTATGTTTAGACATAATACTGGTAGAGACTCACTCTCTATAAGTGACCACCGCTTGGTGTAACCTTATTATTGACGGAATTAACGAAATGGAATGTTTATTATGTCTAAGTTGTGATGTATTTCTTTTATGTTATGAATGTGAATCTAAATTTAAGAAATTCCTTGAGCTTAAAGAACTTGTTGAATTATGTTAACCTTAGGAACAGGTGAAGACGAGGTAGGCTATTAGTGAGGCACAGCAAGATCCCCTTAAAGATCATGTAGAAGAGGTGCTGGTTACAGTACAGGAGATGTTAAGAGCCTTTCGTAAGAGGGATAGGAACTCACCAACACCCATTCTACCCTTTATATTAGTAAAGGAGGTACCCTCACCACTACCACCTCTAGTTGAGCGAGTGCACTTAGCCCCTACAGCACCTACAGCACCCCTAGATCCTTGGCTTCAGATGTCCTTGATGCCGAAGTTTATCAAGTGTATCAGGTACTTTAATGGGGTAGCCAGCTGAGCAAAGGATTGGCTCATGCAGATTGAGCAAACATTTGAAGCATTTGAGATTCCTCATCACCTGTAAGTCACTTATGGTACTTATATGCTAAGACTCTATGCTAAGACATGGTAGGAGTCAAAGAGAAAGGAAGCCAATGAACTAATTACTTGGGAGGTATTAAGGAGAGAGTTCATTTCCAACTATTTTCTTGAGTCACTGAAGTTATAGTACAGTAATGCTTTTCTCTCTATTCAAAAGGGGAACCGTGCTATTGACTAGTATGAGGTAGAGTTTAATAGTTTGCTGATGAGGATTTCTAAGTCAATAGTAGGTTGAGGATGTAAGTTTTTGTCAGAGTATTATATCCTGACACTAGGTGCCATGTGTGCAAGTTCTAACCCCTACATTTTCGTAAGGCTATTGAGATAGCTCAGATTATTGAGAGTGCTAAGAGTTTCAAAGATAGAATAGAAAGGCTTAGGGTGAACATTTTTGGGAAAAGATCATTTGAAGGACTCAACTTTGCTAAGAAAGGAAAGAGTATCATGATGAGTCACAGCCATCAACTGAGGCCAGGTATGTCAGGTTCTGGATCAAGGACTGGTATAGTCAGATGTTGGAAGTGCAAAGGAGGACATTATCTTAGAGAGTGCCCTTATCTACAACACAAGTGTTTCCTATGTAGAGATGGCAGTCATCACATAGTTGAGTGTCTTAAGAAAGCTACCATGACTTGCTTCATACATAAGTAAGTAGAGCACATTGCTTCTAATTGCCTATAGAGGAGAGCCACACCAGCTACCTAGCCAACTTACCTTATGGCCTTTCCTGATCGTCCAGTAGCCCACCAACAGGCAGGAGGCCTAAGACACATGTAGGCTAGACTTGGAGCACTTGCAAATGCTAGAGTTTATAACTTGGAGGGCAAGCGAAGACTATATGGATGATGGACTTAAAGAGGATGTTGCTGCCTATGAGGAGGGAGACACCACAGATACTGGACTTGTTGCAGGTATGTAACTTAACTCGTACTTTCTTTTTTAGATTCAATAGTAGATATAAGAATGAGAAATGTGGGAAATAGCAAAAGAAGAGTTTAAGAGAATTGAAAGATGCTTTAAATCTAACTAGCCAAAATAATGAAAACTATGATGGTTTAGGGAATATACATATCTCTAACTTACCTATGTATGCCTTGTTTGATATGGGAGTGACCCACTCTTTTATCATGCCCAAAGTTGTCGAGCAAGCAAGACTGCAAGTTACAGTTGTAGAGTCATGCTTCAGGATTAAGACTCTTACTAGGAGTGTAATGGTAACTTAAAGATGGTGAAGAATTGCCCTTTAAAAATTCAAGGCAGTGAGCCTTGCGTTAATATGATAGTGCTTAAGTTGAGTAAGTATGAAGTCATCCTAAGCATGAGCTAGATGTCAATAGTAAGAGCTAAGGTAGACTGCCAAAGTAAGGAAGTAGAATTTGAAACTCTAAATGGGATAAAGACCACTTTTAAGGGACAGTCAGTGATCAGTAAGCTAGGTGGAGTATATTCACTTGAGTTAATTCAGGAATGAAGGATTCCAAGCTTAGGTGGAAGTCAATTTAAACACAACTGAGGTTGACAAGGAGAAGCCCTAATTGGAAGAAATACAAGTGGTTAATGAATTCCCTAATGTCTTTCTAGATGAACTCCCTAAATTGCTATCTAAGAAGGAAATCGACTTTGTTTTTTACTTGCTTCTAGGCACCAAACCTATATCTAAAGCCCCTTACAAGATGGTGTTGACACTTAATTTTTGCCACCCTTAGGAATTTTTATTTTATTAGGCTAGGTATAAAAAAATAAAAAAAAGGGAAAAAATGAAAAATAAAATAAAAGATGATAATAATAAAAGTGTCAAGTCAAGTAAATCATTTAAGGTTGGAACGGAAAATAGTTAAAGATGTGTATTCAATTTAATAAATTTTAGGTTGTTGAATAGTTGGGCTTCATTAAAAAATATTTTTTAGTCCAATATAAAGTAGATTTTTATCTAATTTATATTAGGCTAAATAGACTCAGGATTTATTAAATGGGTTAATGTGTATTTTAGGCTAAATTAAGAGGGACTGAATCGGGCCCAAGATAGAAAGCTCAAATCAATATAGGATTTCTACAAATTGAATTAAATCTTCAATGAATTTAATAAATCCAAATCAGGTATCATTGTATCTTATTAATGTTGGATTTATTAAGATTGAATTTATGTCCAAAAAGATTTAAGGGTATGGCTTATAAATAGTAGTCTTTAGCTATAAAAATTTTAAGTTTTTCACTCATGAAAACTCCATAAACACAATCACTGTATACCCATATTTTCATGATCTCCTACACACAATTGCATTCCCATATTTACGTCTTCATACTACACATTCATACACTCCACTCTCCTGTCCACACTATTAGTCACACACCAACACAGTACACCATCCATGTTGATCACGAATCCATACACTACTTATATGTCTGAACACTTACGCGGTTATGTGTACTTACATTCACTCATACGATCACTATATCGTCACACATAACCCTACACAATCCCACATACGCCATCCCCATGCATGTTACAGCATATCTCCATGAACAAACACTTATTGCCAGCTATACGGTTGTAACTAATCGCCAACGCCAGACCCCCTCACAACCACAATACAAAGCACCATCGCCGTTACCTCATTCTTCAAACACTACCATATCACTGCTAAACACTACAACATTGATACTAAAATTAGTTTTACCAATCACTTTCACACAAAAGTTGAAACTCCCATTTTATTCAATATCTGGAACATTTTGTGGGAAGTTGGTTTGAGCACTACTATCGAAGAGGAGAAGACTTGACCCGAATTCTTTCGGACTCGAATCTAACCCATGCTTAAGTCGATTCAACCCAACCAGTTAGATGGTTTTGGATTCCTTTCTCTTTTGATTTTTTTTTTTTATGATTGTTATTATTGTAGTTATTTAGTTGTTTCAATTACTTTAGTAATGTTAGTCCTTTATATAAATTTGTTTTTACTAACTTTTTTTTTAACGCAAGTATTTAGTTTTAGCTTCTTCTTTTTTAAATGATTGTTAGCTTCGTTAATATTTTGTACTTTTAACAAGTAGTATTAATTCTTATAAAATTGCACAATTTAGATGATTTATTTACATGAAATAAGTACTAATATGGTTTATTTTTATTTATTTTCTTTTTGTAGGTCTAAGTGTTAATTCTAATTAGTTGATTTTTAGCACGTCATTATTTTTTTAAATAATCAAGATATATTTTTTCGTAGATATTGCATTTTTTTAGAAATTTCATATTTGCATGAAAATTTCATATTTTAGCAAGTTGTCATAAAAATTGCATTTTTAGGCATTTAGGGATTTTTTAAGAAAAAAATCATTTTGTCACTTATTTAGTTTGCATAAAATAAAAATCTTTAATCGATATTTTTTCTATAGATAAGTACATTTTCTATAGTTTAGATATCATTTCTATGGTTTAGGCATAATTTCCATGATTAGGTATATTTTTCATGGCTAGGAATATTGTCAATAGTATTTACATTTTTTTTATAAAATGGTACGTTTTCCATGATAATTGCATATTAGTATATTTTCATAAAACTTACATCTTTTATTTTATTTTATTTTTCTCATTTAGGTATTTTAGGATTTTTTTTTAAGTTTTTTCACGTAGCAGTTTTTCCTAAAATAAAAATACTAACTTAGAGTTTATTTGAAAATTATGTCTTTAGGCTTTTTTTAATTAGGAATAAAAATTAGGTTCTTTTTTAGGATTTTTCTTAATAAAAATAAATTGGTTAAAAAAACGTAAACCTGGCTTATTTTCAAAAATAAAATTTGTCAACCCATTAAAGCTTTTTTAAAAATGAGAACTACGGTCGGTTTGATCCTCATTAGTGGGTACATAGGTACCTTTGAGGCAACTGTAAATTTGGTAACATATTTTATTTTCTTTTCATTTTTTAGGAAAAATTCTTAATAAAAAATAATTAAAAAATTCATCTTTGTGCATTTTCACATCATTTCATATTTTCACATTTTTTAGAAAAATTAAAAATAAAGGCTCACTAGATCATTTTTTTTTTAATTTTTATACAATAACTTAGTCTTAATAAGTTAGTCCTCAAATTTAGATTTTCTACTTAAATTTTTTGAAAAATTAATTTTTTTGGAAAATCCATAAACTAGTGGCTAAATTAGATTTTTTTCCACCCAAAAACCCTAATTTAATTTTCTTGCAAGTTTAATTGATTGATGACTCCAAGTTATTTTTCAAAACTTTTTTTTTTAACATTTTTTCAGGAAAAACGTTTTTCCTTAATTTTATGTCGAGTAACTTATATTAAACTAGTTGGCTTAATGTACGTTAAATTAAGGAAAACCGAAATAAGGCTCAATAAAATTGGCAACTCTACTAAGGACCCTAGTGGGCTAACCATGTAAAAATAAAAAATTAGTTAATGAGCTTTAATTTTTTATTTATTTTTATCTATATATTATAATATAATTGTACTAACTAGGTTTTAGTGATGTGGGCCTCTAAGAAAAGCTTAACATAATGGGCTCATTACTAAGGATTTAAGGTTTTTTTTAATAAAAAATGAAAAGAAAAAATCATTTGTATACTTAGATGTGGTCAGACCTAGGTCACCTTAGGAACATAGAACGAGTCATCATTGTGTAACCCTTGAGTCGTTGGGGTCTTTACTCTCACCTAACGATGATAGGTGAGCCTATTTTGAACTTCGATATAGCTCATTAGGTTCTTCTTTGGAAATGCTTGGAGCTGTAGAGCCTAAGACCCATAGACCCCACTCTTCTACATCATTTTTTTTTGGAAAAAAATGGCTTAGTCATTGTTAAATTATAGGAAAATTTGATAATACATGATTAATTGGACTTTCTTTTTCAAAAAAAAAAAGGGAAATTAAAAGAATCAATACCCTTATATGTAAGTATCCATGAGCTTTATTTTTTTATTTCAATCCACTTATATATAAGTGTATTCCTTGACTACAGGTTCATAACGATTCCAATCTTATAATTTAATATTTACTGACCTTTATTGCATGGCATGCGTTTGTAGCATATTGCATTAATTTTATACTATACTTTATTGTATATATATTGTTATCTTCAATTTTTTTTTCTATATATTATATGGTTGCTTATGTATTATCTTATAATATAAGTATTATGTATTGCTTTTTTTTTGTTTATTTTACAAATAAAACGTAGTACAACAAAATTTAAAATCGAACCCACTAAATTGCATTAAGATCAAACCCACTAAATTGCATTAAAATTTTTTATGGGCAAGAAAATGAATATTAGTGCAAT
Source organism: Lumnitzera littorea (assembly GCA_024138015.1). Taxonomy (NCBI): domain Eukaryota; kingdom Viridiplantae; phylum Streptophyta; class Magnoliopsida; order Myrtales; family Combretaceae; genus Lumnitzera; species Lumnitzera littorea. The sequence continues at coordinate 37,745,434 of JAMXBB010000012.1, forward strand.
ATTTTCAATAAAATATATCATAAGTAAGGAGTTACAATTTTATTATTTTATCATGTTACATATTGGTCGTATAATTTTTTCCATGTATTTTCTTTTCATGTAAAAAAAAAATCCCCTATAAATTATTAAAATCTCTACTCTTTATGCATGTCTGTACTCATAGAAAAATTTTATACCCAATAAACTCTTAGCGCATTTATACTCAAATTAATGTAATCATGGCATTATAATAAACTTGCAATCCAAAAATTTTTACAGTAATAAATTATTGCACTATTATCCAATTATTAGCCTAACATGTGCGTGAGTGCCCTTTTACTATATGTTAATTATTTGTTCATTTGTTACTCTGCTGTTTGGTATTGCTTATTTCTATTGAAAATTTTTGTACAACAACATACTTTTGTGTAAATTAAAAAAGAATAAATAAAAAAACCTTCGACTTGTAAATGTTTTGTAAATATAATCCCTAGAGTGTCTCCTAATCATCCTTTTGTAATATTAGACACCCTTCTTATAAAATTATAACCCTTTAATTACCAATTGTTTGCTTTGAAGCTTTCTCGTTCTCATCATGTCGCTTTTAGCTTTTTCTTTTTTTTAGATAATGTTTGTAATCTAGTCATTTATAGCATAGGTTATATGAAGGTTTTTCAAGAGTTTTTCACAAAAAGAGAAAAAAACTTTTACATTTAAATAAGTCATTATTGTTGGTTGTTGAATTTGTAAAATAGTCATTCATTTCCGTCAACTTCGTAACTTTTTTGGTTCTTCCAATGAATTATAGAAATGTTAATGGTTTCATTTGTAACATAGGTTTTTGTTAAATAATTGTTTTCAAATGTCTTTAGAATAAAATTTTTCAAAAAAAAAAATCATAAATTTATCAAAATGAAAAAAAACCTACTAACGATTACGGGTTTTATGGACTTTGAGTTATTACTCTTAAGCGGTTAAACCCATTGTTGAAGCCCATAGCCATTCCTTTTTGAAGCTAAGGCAACCGATAGCAATGAATTTGGCCCAAAGTGTTATGTAGCCTATGAGTTAAACTTGATACTAAGAGGTAAAAGGGGAAAGCACATTGGAAATTGGTAAATGAAAATGGTGGAGACCTAGCACATCCTTAGGAAAAGCCCAAGCCAAACACAATCCTTAAGGAGAAGCCCACTACTATACCTTTTCAAAAGCCCTAAACACAAACCCCAAACATCCCTACCTATTTCAACCTACGTCAAGCTAGGAAAAACCCAAACACGTAGCCTATTAACTTCCTTAGAACTTTGTATACGCACCAATACTTTCCAAGCCTAGAAGGACCTAAACACCCACTCTACAAAACTGGCCTACCTACTCCAGCCCTGAAATAGAGCATGAAGTTTGACTCCACTATGAATTATTCCACCAACAAACCTAATGAGCTTAGGCTAAGCGGGCAGCAAATGGGGCAATCTTTTAAAGGTAGAGGGGTATGTGACTCACTAAGGCATCATAGAATATCCAGTCTTATCAAATGAGACTGGAGCAAATAAGGTAAACACATAAAATGCTTTAAAGTCTTTTTGACAGGAAAGTATTCCGTTATCCAAAGCATTTAGATTGATAAGAGGTAAGCCCTAATCCTAAACACTAAAAAAAAAAATACCCTGTAGCTAAGAGACATGAAAGTGAGGATAAGACTCGTTCTTTAAAAGAAGTCTATCTTGCATGTGATACATGAGTTGAAAGGATGATAAGCATTCATTTCACTCCCTAAATACTTTTATCCCTTGTTACCCCCTTTGAGCCTTCGAGGGAAGTTTTTCAAAAAATAAACCTTGTCAAGAACCACCTACTAGAGCAATTAGGAGGTAAGGAGGCTAGGAGGCATCAATTTTGGAGAAAAGGGATTTACTAACTTGTGCTCTCTTTAGCTGCATCAATTCATGAGCAATAATTGTCATTGATAACTCGATTTCTTTATAATGAAAAAGAGTTTTAAATTGTATACTTCACTTAAATCCATACACTCATTCAAACATTACAAGGTCATTGATTTTTCTTAAACACACCCTTAAAGCCATACCCTACTTCATTAAGCTTATACACTTTGAGCTCATGGTTTTAAGGCCTATTGATTTCCTCAAACAAAAACTCAGGTATATGGAAAGCAATCACCTTGAAGAAAAAAAGAAAAAAGAAAAAGAGGAAGAAAAGAAAAGGAAAGAAAAAAAGAAAGAAGAAAACAAAAGCAAGGTGATTGCATCTCAAAGGGCAACCAAAAAGGGCTAAAGACCTAAATATCTTAGGAAAGCTGTGTTCATGAATTCCAAGATAAAAGACTTAGAGTTTTCCCAATATCCTTTAAAGCATAAACTTAAGTAAGAGATTTCAAGCCCAAAGGATTGAAACTTTAATTCTATGGCCCTACCTACTATACAACCCTTAACAAAGCTCTTTTGATTGAAGAAATTGACTCATCTTAAGCAATCATTGCTCGTGAAACTGGGGTAAGCCCATCGTAGCATTTCTCTTTAAGGTTCTTGACTTGTAAACCCGGGTTGAGATATTAATTTTTCAAAATTGTTCGAACACATCTATATCCCTTTTTGTTTAAGGTAATGACCAAAAGCCTATGTTACAACCTTGAGGAAAAGACCTATCAGATCAATCAAAATGTATTACTTAGAAGATTGACTGTAATTTTTGGAATTGCAGTTAAGAGTGAAAACAAACCATTTGAGAGTGTAAGGAAGTCCTCTTTGACCAAACAATTTAGATAATTGGAATACTTTTTTTGGTATGAAACTTATGCAAAAATCAAGTGTACCCTTGGGGCTAAGGAAGCACTTTGCCCTGAAATTGAATGAGAATTCCCTAGAGTAATAAGAACAAGGTGTTCAATTGAAGTTTTTTTCCTTATTCCCTCATCATAGTAAACAAGCAATTAAAGATGAAGAATGAATGGCCAATAGGCTAAAAGAATGAATATACCGCTTATCTATAATATTCAAAGTTAGTATAATTTGCTTACTTATTAGCGAAGAATAGATAAACCATTTTTTTTTAATAAAGCACATTTTTCCTTCAAGTTTCTAAAAATGAAAGATTTGAGAATTTGTAATAAGAACCTTAGTCATCTTCGAGTTAGGAACTTCAATAATCTCTTATAACTAAGGAGTCTTAGTTATCCTTTCAAAACTTTAGTCATCTTAACAAGAGCCTTAGTTATCCTTATCTTGGAAACTTTGATTATTTAATGATTTAAGAACCTTAGTCATTCTTTCTTAGGAACTTTGGTTATTTAATTCAGGAGACTTGGTCATTCTTAGTTCAGGAACTTTAATGTGAGAACATTCAGAAGCTTTAACTATCCTATGAAAAGATTATTCAGGTGCCTTTGTCATCATACTAGGAGCTTAGACTATCCTAGGAATTTTGAGAACTTTAGTTATCCTATGTTCAGAGTTCAAAAAGTTTCACTATAGGATCTTTTGGCATCCTACATTAAGGAACATTAGTTACCCTAGGTATAAAAAACAATTGGCAATGCCTCCAAACCCTTTTGTTAAGTTGTTTTCTTAGAAAGATCTATCCATTTGAGAAGCTAATTTTTCTTTTAAGAACATTAATTCTTTAGTATAGTACTTACCTTTATCCTTTTGACCCTTCCTTTCAAGACTAGCAACTTATTTGTTTTGCCTTATCCTTTTAAGATAGGCTCCCTAATCATTTGTCTTATCCTTGCAAGATAGGCTCTCTTTAATCTTTTGCCATATCCTTTCAAGATAGACTCCCTATTACTTTGCCCTATCCTTTCATGATAGGTACCATAATCATTTACCTTATCCTTTCAAGATAGGCACCTAATCTTTTGCCCTATCCTTTTAAGATAAGCTCCCTATTTCTTTGCCTTATCCTTTCAAGATAGGCATCATAATCATTTTGCCTTATCCTTTCAAGATAAGTCCTCTAATCATTTGCCTTATCCTTTCAAGATAGGCCCTCTTATTCTTTCGCCCTATCTTTTCAAGACGGGCCTCCTATTCTTTTGCCCTATCATTTCAAGACGGGCCTCCTATTCTTTTGCCCTATCATTTCAAGACGGGCCTCCTATTCCTTTGCCCCGTCCTTTCAAGATGGGCCCCTATTCCTTTTCCTTATCATTTCAAGATAGGCCCTCTTATTCCTTTACTCTCCTTTGCACCGTCCTTTCAAAACAACCCTCCTATTCCTTTGCCTCGTCCTTTCAAGATGGGCTTTTTATTCCTTCGCCCCATCCTTTCAAGATGAGTTGTTTATTCTTTGTATCGACCTTTCATGTCGGTATCCCTTTTCAAAATGAGATACAATTCAATTGACCATTCAAGTCAATAATCTTCACCCCATCAATTTAAGATAAGATTCAATACAAGTGGGTATCTCTTTCGTCTTTTTAGTGAAGTTTGAAAACTTTACTATGAAGAAAAGCATCTATAGATACTTCATTTTTGCTACCCTTAGGATTCTTTTTTTTTTATTGGGCCAGGTTTAGAAAAAAATAAAATAAATAATAATAATAATAAAAGTGGCAAGTCAAGTCAATTGTTTAGGGTTGAATCGGATAATGGTTGAAGATGTGTATTCAATTTAATAAATCCCAAGTCGTTGAATAGTTAGGCTTTATAAAAAAATATTTTTTAGCCCAATATAAAGCGGATTTTTATCTAATTTATAGTAAATTAAATAGACTCAGGATTTATTAAATAGGTTAGTGTGTATTTTGGGATAAATTAAGAGGGACTAAATCGAACCCAAGATAGAAAGCCCAAATCAATGTAAAATTTTTAGAAACTGGATTAAATCTTCAATGAATTTAATAAATCCAAACCGGGTATCATTATATCTTATCAATAGTGGATTTCTTAAGATTGAATCTATATCCAAAAAGATTCAAAAGATTTAAGTATGTAGTTTATAAATAATAGTTTTCAGCTATAAAAATTTTAAGTTTTTTACTCACGAAAACTCCACAAACACAATCATTACACATCCATATTTTCACAATCTCCTGCATACAATCGCACTCCTATGTTCACATCTTCATACTACACATTCACATACTCCACCATCTTGTCCACATCACTGATCATACGCCATCACATTGCACCATCCATGTTGACCACGAATCTATACACTACCTGCACATCCAAACACTTATATGGCCACGCCCACTCACATTTACTCACATGATCACTATATCGTCACACATAGCCTCATACAATCCCATACATGCCATCCTTACGCATGTCACAAAACATCTCCATGCATGAATACTCAACGCTAGCCATATAATTGTAACCAATCGCCAATGCCAAACCTTTTCATAGCTATAATACAAAACACCACCGCCGCCGCCTTATTCTTCAAACACTGCCATATCACCGCTAAACACTACGGCGCTAATACTAAAATTAGTTTTACCAATCACTATCACACAAAAGTCGGAACTCCCATTCGATTTTATGTTTGGAACATTCTATGGGAAATTGGTTTAAGCACTACTATCGAAGAGGAGAAGACTTAATCCAAATTCTTCAGGACTCGAATCCAACCCATGCATAAGCCGATCCGACTTGGTTAGTTAGATGGTTTTGGATTCCTTTCTCTTTTGGTTTTTATTTTTTTATGATTATTATTATTGTGATTATTTAGTTGTTTTAATTAGTTTAGTAATGTTAGTCCTTTTTATAAAATTGTTTTTACTAACTTTTTTTTTAAATGTAGGTACTTAGTTTTAGCTTCTTCTTTTTTTTAAATTATTGTTAGCTTCATTAATATTTTGTACTTTTAACATGTAGTATTAATTTTTACAAAGTTGCATAATTTAGATTATTTATTTACATCAAATAAGTACCAATGTGGTTCATTTTTATTTATTTATTTTTTCCGATCTAAGTGTTAATTTTGATTAGTTGATTTTAGACACGTCATCATTTTTTTAAATAATAAAAATATATTTTTGCATAGATATTGCATTTTTTAGAAATTTCGGATTCACATGAAAATTGCATATTTTCATAAGTTGTCATAAAAATTGCATTTTTAGGCATTTAGGGATTTTTCAAGAAAAAAATATTTTATGATTTATTTAGTTTTCATAAAATAAAAATCTTTAATTAGTATTTTTTTTATAGTTAAGTATCTTTTCCATGGTTTAGACATTATTTCCATGGTTTAGGTATATTTTCTATAATTCGGACATCTTTTCCATAGCTAGGTATATTATAAATAGTAATTGCATTTTTTTTATAAAACGGCACATTTTCCATGATAATTGTATGTTGGCATATTTTCACAAAACTTGCATTTTTTATTTTTTATTTTTTTCTCATTTAGGTCTTTTAGGATTTTTTAAAAGTTTTTTCATGTAACAGTTTTTCCTAAAATAAAAATACTAACTTGGAATTTATTTGAAAATTAACTCTTTAGGTTTTTTTTTTTTTAATTGGGAATAAAAATTATGTTCTCTTTTAGGATTTTTCTTAATAAAAATAAATTGATTAAAATGGACAAGGCCAACCACTATAACAGAAGTGAAGAGTTTCTTAGGAATAGCTGGTTATTATAGAAGATTTCAATAGGACTTCTTTAAAATAGCTATGCCATTGACCTAACTGACATGAAAAGGCGTTAGATTTGAATGGAATGATAAGTGTGAAGAGAGTTTTCAAGAACTTAAAAGAAGATTGGTAATTGCTTTAGTATTAATGATACCGGATGGGTCTAGAGAGTATGTGATCTATTGTGATGCTTCTAGAAGTGGATTGGGGAGCATACTAATGCAAAATGATGAGGTGATTGTCTATGCTTCAAGGTAACTCAAACCACATGAGCAGAACTACCCAAATCATGATTTGGAACTTGCAACTGTAATATTTACTTTAAAAAAATGGGGGCATTACTTATATGGGGAGAAATGTAAGGTATATACCGATCACAAAAGTTTAAGTATATTTTTACCAAAAAGGAGTTGAATTTGAGGCAACGATGATGGTTGGAATTATTGAAGGATTATGATCTTACAATTCATTATCACCTTAGGAAAGCTAATGCAATGGCCAACGAATTAAGCCAAAAGAAGTTGGGTAGTGTTGCTGCACTCATTACGAATCAACAAAAATTGATCAAAGAAATGGAGAAATTGAGCTTAAAAGTTGTAATAAGAGAAGAAAGTAGTACGTTGGCTAATCTGAAGGTGAAACCTACAGTACTTGAGAGCATTAAGGAACTTGAAAAGGGAGGTGTAGAGTTGCAAAGGATTGGAAATGATATTGGACAACACCCTAACTTTAGAATTGATGATGTAGGAATGTTAAGATTTAAAGAACGACTTTGCATGCCAAAGGATTCAAAAGTTAAAGAGGTGATATTAAATGAAGCTCATAGTGTGACATATTCCCTACACCTTGGGAATAATAAGACGAACAAGGACTTAAAGCAGAAGTTTTGACAGATAGGGATGAAAGGAGATGTAGCACGGTTTATATCACATTGTATAACTTGCCAGAAGGTAAAGGCTGAACATAAAAAACCAGGAGGAATATTACAACCTTTACCTATACTTAAATGGAAATGGGAGTATATAATAATGGATTTTGTGAGTGATTTACTAAGGACAAGGAGACAGCATGATATGATATGGGTTATAGTAGATAGGCTTACGAAATCAACGCATTTCTTAGCTACAAAGCAAATGGCAACATTCTCTCAACTAACAGAAGGTTACATCAAGGAGATAGTTTATTTGCATGGTGTTCTAGTATTGATAATATCTAATCGTGATTCTCATTTTATGTCTCAATTTCGGCAATCCTTATAAGCAAAAATGGGAACCAAGCTGAACTTTAGTACTGCTTATCATCCCTAAAGTGATGGACAATCGGAACAGACAACCAAACTTTAGAAGATATGTTGAGGGCATTTGTGATGGACTTTGGGGGTAGTTGGGATGATCATTTGCCATTGGTAGAATTTGCTTACAATAACAACTATCATAGTACTATTTAGATGGCTCTACATGAAGCATTGTATGGACGTAAATGTAGATCTCCTGTGTATTGGGATGATGTAGGGAATAAACAAGTCATTGGACCATCAATGTTACAAGATCTTAAAGAGAAGGTATACGTAGTAAGGGAACGAATACAAACTTCCCAGAGCCATTAGAAAAGTTATGTAGATGTTAGAACAAAGCCGTTAGAATTCCAAGTAGGCGATTGGGTATTTTTGAAGATATCCCAAATGAAAGGTGTAAGGTAATTTGGTATTAAGGGAAAGTTAAGTCCTCGGTACATTGGATCATATCAAATTAAGAAGAGGATTGGGAAAGCTGCCTATGAACTTGAATTACCCAATGAGATGGTAAGAATTCATAATGTATTTCATGTCTCAACTTTAAGGAAATTTGTAGGTGATCATATAAAGATATTAGATGTACCTCCAATGGAATTAAAGGAAAACCTTACGTATGTAGAGCATCCAATTCATATTTTAGCTACTAAGGTTTAGAAATTGAGGAATCGAGACATTGAGGATGTGAAAGTCTTATGGAATCGACACACCATAGAAGAAGCGACATGGGAATCTGCCGAGTTGATGAGAGCCCAATACCCTAACCTGTTTGTACAATGTTAGTAATGTTGTCATCGATTATTCTTTTCCTAGAGTAGGGTTAAAAATTGATATTTTCTCAACTCGTAGTTAAGTTTTGAGGACGAAACTTTTTCTAAGGGAGATAAGATGTAATACCCTAAGATTTTGAGCCCATACAATTACCCTAAGATTCGAGCCTCTAAATTTAAGGCATCGGGCTATGATATTGATTTAATTTCAAACATCACAGTAAAGTTAGAAAAGTTAGACGAAGTAATTCAAGTAAAATCAATTTCTCAAAATAAACTATATAAAAATATTAATTTATGAAAACGTCAATTTATCGCTAAAGTCGATAAATATCAAAAACATGAAATTCTAGCATTTAGATATAACGAGATATTAGAAATAAGTTATTTAACTTATAAAAATAATAAATTATATGTAATATACATGTATTAACATAGAATATGCATTATTTGTATTAAATACATATATATATAATAAATTATTATTAAAATACGGTAAATTAACATAAAAAAATGGAAAATTAATAAAAAATTTTGAAAGAATGAGTCATCCCATGATGTGACAGCTAAGGATCAATTTGAATTGATGAGTTAAAAGGTAAATAATAAGAAAATGATACTCATGCATTGAAAAATTAAGAAAATGACATATGTAATCCAGATGTCAATTGTTTATAAATCCTAATCGATTTGGAAAATATAAATAGGGCATATACACTTCAAAAACAACATTTTGGAAGTTTGAAAATAAAATAAAAATAGTCAAGAAAATTAAAAAAAAAATAGAAAAAATAAGAAAATTAGAATAAAAACAAAGCACAAAATCTAATTAAACTGATTCAATAGGTAATTAGTGTTCGGTTGTGGTGGCCATTTGGGATCAATGAAAGCACTACCAAAGGAGGTGTTTAGACAAGGTTGAGTGGTCGAAGGATGATCGGAGGCGGCTGATTCAGGTAAACCAAATTTCCAGTTGAAACTTTGTAAATTTTGTAAAAATAGCAAATAATGTTATTTAATTATGAAACTTAGTTTTTTGGAGTTATTTCATGTGTAGATTAATGTAGTAATTTTGTTTTAGTGAAATAATTATTGGAAATATAAGATCCTTAAGAAACGGCTTTGTTTGGATGAAAATTGAATTAAATTTTAGAAATATTAAATGACATCCTTTCAAGTTGAAAATTTGTATATAACATACCTAGTATATGAATTTAATTTTAGTAATAGAATTTTTTAAAATAATCATGTTTACTATTTATCGTAATTATTTTGGATAAAACTAGCAATTTTGCTGTTTTATGAAATTAATTAGTTTTTAACAAAATCAAAGTATGAGCTCTACATATTATGATTTTTGGAGGTTCATAATGATGTTTAGAAACTTGAATTTTATCTTGTTATTAATTTCACCTATTTGTTTGATTTTTACTAATTTCAAGTTAAAACCACTACTTTTGTAAAAATAGATAATAGCTAGTTTAATATAATTCATAGTCAATAATTAAACTACATATTTTTGTGAGTTTATAGGATTTTTCATGGAATTAATTGGGTCCGTATACTATTTATTATGTATTTTCATAATATAAACCTATATATTAGCCTAAAATATGATACAATAATTAGTACTAATATGATATTTGTTAAATATGTAAAAGATTAGTATTTTTGAGTACATAATGAATGCTGACCAGCTCGGGAAATGAGTTATTTTAGGATTTTTAATTTAGATTTAGGATTTATTTGAGTTAATACGAAGTTGTATTAACGTACGATAGAATCAGTAATACAAAAGTGTATTTTTGGACATTTGACAATATTAATTAATCATGATTCTTAAGATATCTTAATAGTATCCAAAATAATAATCATAACGATATAAAGTTTATTAAAATCAGATAAAAAATGAATAAGATACAATCAAAATAAGCTTAGAAACGCATAAGAATTTAATATCGACCCATAGTTAACTTGGGGTCTATGTGTATTTTCCTAGGTGTGATAGGTGAGGAAAAACCATAACATAAAGCTTAGGATTTTACGCTACTATCAAGCTTAGGTAAGTGAATATTTCTATTTTCTTGCCAGTAGACCCATATCTACTTGACTTAAAGTCAGTTGTATTGTGAATTGTAATGATGTATTTGATTGATTAGATATCTACTTCTGTTGAATGTGTGTTGAAAAAGTGAAATGTTTCCTTGTATATGATTGATTCATTGATATGTGTTTCTATTTAGAAAACTTAAAAAAGTCATCAATATGTATTTCTGTTTGAAAAACTTGGAAACTGAACTATTCTTTAGGGTATTCACCCAAGTGAACCCTATATGAAGGAATATAATATAAAGCTAAGAAACAAAGCTGAAGTCGAGATAGTTGAATTGTTTATAATGTGGAACTTGAGATTTGTACCTGATATTGGGATATTGGGCTATTGTACTATTCATGGCACGGCACAAAAAGACTTATGGGTCAAGTTTCTAGAAGCTTCAAAACTTCTTAGTTGAGTTTTAAGCATATAGAACTGCATTGCTCAACTTATTTTGGCTACAATGTGCAATCGACTATGTATTGGATTTTCAAACCACAATAGGTGGCTTTTGTTAGGGGTTTTACTCTCAGGCAGCTTCTTGTTGCCCTAGGTTCTTGGACGTAGTATCTAGATGCTTAGGTATGTCGACTAATCGAATGAAAAATTGGAAAAAGTATAGGATATCAGTACTGATGCATGTCACATGCATAAGCATGGTACTAACTTCTTGTATAAATGGTTTGTATTGGTAACTTAGATTATGAAATTGAATATCTTATGGTATTGATCTAGGTGAGTATGTATTGTGCTTGTTCTGTGTTTTGTTTTATCCACTCTCACTTAGCTCATAGAGAGTTGAAGGGATACTCGTGTCTCTTCAGGTTATGAATAGAATTGATAGGGCAACCTCGGGTGGGGGAAATAAAGCTAAATTCCATTATAATACTCCTTTATTACAAATAAAACTTTTGTGAGTATAAACAAGTATTCTTGTGTGATGGTACATCCCGTGCTATGCTGAGATGTTATAGCACTAAACCTTAAGGAAACCCAAAGTATACATGTGGGTACTTAGATTAACTAAAGTATACTATCAAAGTTCAACAAAACCCTAAACGTATCCTAATTACACCTAATGAACTTAATTATGCTTAGTTACTATCAATTACCCTAATCAAACCCTAATCCATAACTAACCTTCATTACATCTTAATTAGCTATAAGTTAAACATGATTATGTACCAAAAGACAAACCATTATTGACCTTAAAATATCTTATACCCTAAGGGGACAAGATCTTACTCAATTTAGCAAAAAGGCATAAGAGTACATGGTCCCCTTTTATACTTTGTCCTTGATTACCCAAATCACACACAACTTGTCCCCCTCCCCCCCACTCTCTCTTTGCTTGACGACCCACCACCCCCTCTCCTTCACTCATTTTGTTTAATTTTCACAACCCTAAAACACTCTCAAACATCAAGCCCTAAACCCCCCTTCATTCCCCCCTTTCGGTTACACACTTACACTATACCACCAACTCCTACACCACTACCACCTCCACCAAGCTTCACACCTCACATACACTCCCCCTGAGTCCTTCGACACACACATACACCCTCATACATACACAAGCTCCTGGCACACATACCATAAGGAGACCCTCCACACTCCTTGCTCCGGTAAATAACTAGGTTGGTATTTATTAAGTTTTCCTTATATAATTGTGATAGGAACTTGCATTTTCTTTGATGAACTTTACTTTATAGCATATTTCTAGATGTTTTAGGGTGTTTAATGAAGGACAAATAAGGTTAGTAAAGAAAAACCCACTTTGATGAAGTGTTATAGCATTAGTGAGCATGGTAGTGTAGTGTTGATTTTTAGTCTAGACCATTAGGAAGTGTAATGAAACCCCCATTCCCTTTGTCATGCTGCCACTTACTTAACACCAAAACACTCTTCGATACATTTTTATGTCATGATTATAGTTTTAGATGAGTAAATACATAGGATACTTAAGTAAGATCATCATAAAATCAAGTATTGCATGAAAAATAAGGAAATGACCCTAACAACATTGAGAGGCCGCCACTTCCATGGACCTACCAGATTTGTAAAAATTGGTTTATTAGCTCAATGACATGTTTTTTGAGTGTTAAGTATGATTTAGGACTTAATTAACCAAGTTAAGTAGGCTAAAGTCTAGTTAAGACCTTAAACTAGCCTAGCAGTGAATATAAGCTTAAAAATGATGATAATGGCCACTAAAAATTTAACGAACAGATTTGTAAACCTAACAAAAGTGAGCTAAACTTAAGTCCAATGTTGGGTTTTAGCCCAAAAAGATAAGTAGCTTGAGCCTAAGGCGTTAAATGGTGATTTAGATACTTAAAGCCTAAAGAAACTAACTTTAAAGCCAATATAGCTAAGTGAACAGATCTAAACCTTAGGTTAAAGGGCTTAGAATGAATTAATTAAAAGGCTCACTAAACCCAAAGGCCCATCCAAGATACCCACCATAGGCTCTCTAGTGATTTAGAGCTTTAAACTTAGTGAAAAGGCCCACTTAAACTCATAAGAGTATCACCAAGGTCCACTTTAAAATTTTAAGGTGTTGGGAAGAAAAAACCTATTTAAAATATTTAAAAGAAGCCCCAAGTTATTAAGTATAAGACCTAAAGTCAAAAAACAAGCTCAAGACACAAAACTAGGCCCAAATCTTAAAGTGACCCAACTCACCATATGGGCTCATAACCTTATAGGGCCCAATCCGAAAACTTGCTAACCTAGAGACTCAAAAATAACTTTATCAAATGAAAGAACATTCGAAAATTATGAAAACGACTATAAGATCATCGAAAATGGAGTTAAAATAAAGAAAATGTGTCCGAATTACTAAAACAACTAACCTAAGGTTAGTGAGCGATAAGCCTAGTTAGCTAATGCAAATAAAATACTCATAAACCTTAATTATCTTTTTCAAGTGACGAGGATATTGACTTAGATGCAGTCGAGGACTACTGGGACTGTTGAATATCATGGCTGAGTAAGTATACTACCCCCTACTTTGCTTGTAGCTAGCGAATTATTTAATTATATCAGATAACTGAATTTGTTGCATATTGGGGCATACAAGATATTGTATGTGCTTGTTATGATTGATCTTGCTTGCAAAATATCTTAAGTTAATACAAACATATATGTTTGCTGCATTAGAATTTAGGATCTTAGAGTGTCTAATATAATTTATTGGTTACCCATGAATCTAAGCTAATAAATATTCAACCTTTAATTAAATTGGACATGCATTGCATCTTACAACAAGAAATTATAGGCATCAGCATTACGTAGTAGAGCGAGGGATCATGCTTGGTTAGATCTATGTTGTATAATGTATATTGACTAGATTTTTATCATACGACGTATTTTGAATGACATGTTCCTGCCTCGACCTTTAGGAACTATTCGACTTCGGGGAGTGTTGCTTCTGCTTAAGGCCGTATCGTATCTACTATTGAGGATGATATTATTGATAAGAGACTTCAAATTAGATGTGGATACCTAGGTCCTAACGTGCCTGAATACTTCCTAACCCAAGCAACGATAGGCATTAAAACTGTACTGTATATAGTTACCAGCCGATTGTATATATTGTTACATTGCATATGTTTGTCCATGCATTCATACGCTTAATTAATAACTTATTTAGTATTGTTTGTTAGTAAAGTAGGAAGGTTACTCACTAAGCAATTGAGCTTACTCCCCTCTAGTTTCTTATTACAACGGGATCTTTTGCTGGAGTTGGGCTGCAAGAGGCTTGAGGTCAATTGCACCAAATTAGGGTTTATTGGTGTCAAGAAGTCAAGAGCTCAAGTAAACCATTTATCTATGTTTGAACTCTCTATATTTTTTATTATTAAGTATCTTTAGTTTGTTAAGTGGCCCAGACTACTATTGATAACTTACATCAGTACTGTATGATTGTCTTAAAGGAAAACCTTATATTCCCTCTTATCTATGTTTGTGTTAACTTTAATTAGATGATATAACTTTAATTCATACGTTTGGCTACTACTTAATCATAGTTACTAGGAGGAAGTTATAGTTGTGAGATGCCTCGTGTAGTGGCTAATCATAGTTGCTTGATCTCAAATCTTCCCATATTACATGGTGATACTGCTACAACTCAATCCCCTTCGGGTTGTGACAAACCAACCTGACAATGGCTAAACAAGACAGCAAGGTTGAGTAAGCTAGCCGAGCCAAACTAAAGCCAAACCAACCCCAATGACATATGAAAGAGGGTAGACCTCTAGACGAAACACCAATGAGGTGAAGTGCTTTAAATGCTTAGGCTATAGGCACATAGCTGTTGAGTATTCGAACTGACATATCATGGTTCTCCAATGAGATGTAATGGATAGCACCGATAAGAGCGAACCTAAGGAGGAGAAGGATGTTGGAAACCTTGAAGCCAAGGAGGAAGAGGAGATCTATTCTCTATCGACCTGGGAGAAGTGATGACCCTAGTATTAAAATAAGTATTAAATTCCCTATTGAACTCTAAGGAAGACTAGAGGGAAAATTTATTTCAAACTAAGTATACCATTAAAGTACAGTTATACACCATCATAGTAGATGGAGGAAGTTGCACTAATGTAGTGTACAATCCTTCATGTAGAGGTTAAGTCTGCTGACCTCTAAGCATCCCCAACCTTATAAGCTACATTGGCTTTACAATAAGGGTGCTTTACACGTAACTAAACAGGTAATTATACCGTTTAGTATTAGGAGTGTGTATAGGGATGAAGTAATGTGCGATGTCGTTCCCATGGGAGCTTCACATTCGTTGCTTGGGCAACATTAGTTATTTGATCGACGTGTTACTCACGATGGGTACTAGAACACTTATGCCTTTGTTAAGGATGGAAAGAAAATTATGTTGGAACCTATGATCCTAACCCAAGTAAATGAGACTCATAATCAACTCACTTGAGCAAGTAAGAAGAAGGCCCTAATATTGAGCCAAAGAGAACTCTGAGTTGCTAAGAAGATCAAAAAGTCTATTTTTTTATTGATTAGAAGATTACTAAAGTTGAGAGATCAAAGCGATGTTCTAGATGAAATTCAAAGGCTAATTGATGAGTTTTTTAACCTATTTCCTAAGGAACTACCTAAAGGATCACCCCCAATCCGAAGCATAGAGCACTATATTGATCTGTCACCAAGTACTACCTTATCAAACTGATCTACATACAAAATGAACCTTGAGCAAGCTGTCAAGCTGAAAAGATAAGTGGATGAGCTCTTAAAATAGGGATATGTAAGGGAGAGCATGAGCCCTTATGCTATACCAACTCTGCTCATAAAAAAAAAAAAAAAGATGGCTTATGGCGCATGTACATTGATAGCTGAGCAATCAATTGTATCACTGTCAAGTATAGATACCCAATACCAAGGCTTAATGACATGTTGGATGAACTTCATGGCACTAAAGTATTTTCTAAGATTGATTTACGAAGTAGCTATTACCAAATTTGCATGAGACTAGGAGATGAGTGGAGGATTGCCTTCAAGACTAGGCATGGTCTCTATGAATAGTTGGCTATGCCATTTGGACTTACAAATGCACCAAATATACTTATGAGGCTTGTAAACCATGTGATGTGCCCTTTAATTGGACGATGTGTGGTCGTGTACTTTAATGATATATTGGCATACAGTGTCGACTTGGATAATCATGTTCAACATCTCCAAGTTGTTTTTGAAATATTACTAGCCAAGAAGTTATTTAGGAACCTAAAGAAGTATATGTTCTGTCAAAGGGAAGTTGTTTTTCTTAGGTATGTGTTATCAAGGGAAGGAATCTAAGACGATGAGGAAAAGATCTGAGTTGTTCTGGAGTGGCTAATGCTAAGGAATGTCATTAAAGTTCCAAGTTTTCATAACTTAAGTTTTTTTTTATAAGTGATTCTTTAAAAACTTCAGTACCATAGCTGCCCCCTTAATTAAGCTAACAAAGAAGAGTGATAGTTTCAGATGAAGTGACCAAGTTGAACAAAGCTTTAAGGAGATCAAGGAGAAGCTCACATCCAACCTTATCTTATCATTACCAGATTTTGACAAGCCCTTTGAATTGGAATATGATGCGTCTGGCATTAGAATTAGCACCATCCTGATGTAAGAATGATGAACCGTCACCTACCATAATGAGAAGCTTAGTGGTGCCACCCTGAATTATTCTGTGTATGAGAAAGAGTTATACTCTCTTTTTTGAGCTCTTATTGTCCAATAACACTACTTATTGCCACAAGAGTTTATTATTTACACTGACCATAAGTCATTGAAGCATCTTGGAAGTCAAAACAAACTTTCAAAAAGGTAAGCTAAATGGCTAAAGCTTATGAAAGGTTTCTCTTACATGATCCAACATAAGAAAGGAAGTGCTAACATGGTCGCTAATGCTCTATCACGTATGCAAACCTTACTAACCACTCTACAGACAAAGTTGCTAGGATTTTCACTTATCACCAAGTAGTATGCTCATAACCCTCATTTTTATCCTATTCTAAAGCATTGTCAAGAAGGAGTTGCTATTGGAGGATGTTATTTTAGGGATGGCTATCTATTCAAGGATCAAAGGCTATGTATACCAAACTGTTCCACATGTAAGCTATTGGTCAGGGAAGCTCATAGTGGTAGATTATTTGGTCATTTTAGGGAAACTAAGATAGCAAATCTATTGAAGGAAAATTTTTATTAGCCTGGTTTGGCTAAAGATGTCCATAAGGTAGTTGCTAGTTGTAAAGTATGCAAGTGAGCTAAGGGAAAAAGGGATGCCCTTGGAGAATATATGCCCCTGCCAATACCAACCTTACCTTGGGCTAACCTTAGCATGCACTTTGTCCTAGGGTTGCCTCGAACATCCAAGGGAAAAGATTATATATTTGTTGTAGTGGACCACTTCAGCAAAATAATACACTTTATTCCGTACCATCGAACTAATGAT
This sequence comes from Lumnitzera littorea, assembly GCA_024138015.1. Taxonomy (NCBI): domain Eukaryota; kingdom Viridiplantae; phylum Streptophyta; class Magnoliopsida; order Myrtales; family Combretaceae; genus Lumnitzera; species Lumnitzera littorea. Next base: position 37,763,126 of record JAMXBB010000012.1, read on the forward strand.
GCTTTATATATTACTAATTTGTTTTGTGGGAAGTTGTCCACTTACATGGAGTACTGAAGACTGTTATTTCATATTGGGACACAAAATTCTTAAGCTATTTTTAGAAGATTCTATGGAGAAGACTTGAAACCAAACTTATGTTCAACTCTAGTAACCACCTCAAACTGATGGCCGGATTAAAGTGGTAAATAGGATGCTGGGAAACTTACTCAGAGTTGTCGCGAGAAAGAACTTAAGGGATTGGGATTTGTATCTACTAGTTGTGAAATTCGCATACAACCAAACTGTCTATAGCACCACTAAGAAGACCACATTTGAGGTCGTCTGCAGCCTCAATCTTATTACCTCGCTGGACCTAATAGGTACCCCCGCAGCTGTTGAGGTGAGTCAATCCAGAGTTGACTAGGCCTAAGATTTGCAAGAGCTACACCAGTCTGTAATTAAGAAGATTACCAAGTTTAATCAAAGACAACAAGAGATTAGTAGCCGAGGCCGTTGAACCATTTCTTTCAAACCAAGAGACTTAGTGATAGGAATCAGGCTACTAGGCCTTTAACCCGTAGCTGAGCTCGAGGATTAGAAGGACTGGCGAAGCGAATCCTAATGCTGTAGCTAACTTTTGCTGAAGTCAAGTTACTCTTTGCTGCAAATTAATTCTATGTGTCGAGCCGAATGATTGTCCATGTCTCGAAAATTGCATCCCGACTTGAAGAATACCTTAACAGTAACTAAACCTCACGCGCCTACTTGGTCATGTCCATACCGACCACTTACTCGGCATCATTCTTACTGAGAGGTTGAAAGAGCTACCCTATTAATTCTTAGCCACTCCTATTAGGATGAACCCACACTTACTCAAAACTCCTACTTGGCCACCTAACCAGCTCGTACTGCCTTGTCTACATCCTCCAACAGCACCACCAATACATTGCCGCTACGTATCCAAGACTACTTATAGAATCTACCTGTATAATCATTGCTTTTCCATGAATATTCATTTTTTACCCTCTGTATACTTTGTACATTGCTCCTTTAGGATAATACCTTTTTGTCTTTTCCTTTTTAGGCAGGTTACCCTAAATTCTCGAGTATAAATACCCTTTGTATATGTAGCCACACATCATCAGAATCATCATTAATACACTAGATATTCTTCCTCTCGTAAACATTGATTGTTTACTGTTATTTCACTCTTATCCTAACCCTTAAGCAAGGCTAAGTGGTGAGTAACCTTACCGGACCAACTTATGCATCATATCGAGCTGTGCCATAAATCCTCGGAAGTTCCATTAGTGTATCATATCCTTAGGAACTGTTCATGGGTCTTGCTTACCTTTCATTCATTTTTCGTTCATTCGCATGTTTCTCATCATCCTTTTCAAGCTTTCAGTAAGCTTGGATCCATTCCTACGATTGGCCTTGTTTGCTCTTAACTGTGCTACGCATCATCTTGCTATTAGAGCGAACATTTCATTTAGATTATAGAAGTTTGTTTCGAAGTTCTATCTATACTCTATTTTAAGCATGTGAAACAGAGCAAGCTTTTATGTTAATTTGGCTGCAGTATCTACCAAATATTAAGATTCTAGTTTGAAGGGAGTGTGTATTATTGGATTTGGAGAAGTAATGTCACTTATAGCTCTGACTTGAAGATTTAGGTCAAGTTTGTTAAAGAAAATGACTAAACCTTGTATCAATGTTGGTGTTGGGGATGACAATAGTGGTATTGTCCACCATGGCCGATAATCTCAAGGTATTCCAAGATGCACGAATGAAAGACTTGACAAGGTAGCTAACCTCTTAGTGGATTTAACCTAAGCTGTTCACGTATTAGCTTATCGACCTACTAAAGCCATGCTTAACACCCCACAAGCTACCTGACCTATTAAAGGTTAGAACCTAACTCAACAAGCTCAAGGTGGAGGAGTAGGTTGAGGAGTGAGAAGAAGAATTGACTTAGGAGAAATGGATGACATTGAGGAAGAAGAGTACGAAGAACAAGAAGAACAAGCTCAAGCACCCTAAGCATCCGACCATGTGAAACTTCAAATTCCGAGCTTCAATGGGTTATGAAGTGTGGATGATTACTTAGATTGGGAAGAGAAGGTGGAGCTTATTTTTTATTATTACTAATATGACGGTTACGACAAAGTAAGAATTGCTGTTATTGAGTTCTCTAAATATACCGCCATGTGGTGGAAGAATTTCCATGCTATGAAGAGATGAAAATGATATAGAGAGATTAATACTTGGCTTGAGATGAAGAGAATACTCAGAAACAGATTTGTACTGGATACTTATTTGCAAGACACTTTTACTCAGCTTCATAAGCTGAGACAAGGAGGCCAAACTGTTGATGAATATGTCCAAGAATTCCAAATGATTATGATCTGCTGAGAAGTGAAGGAACCACTAGCACGAATAGTCTCTAGGTTCCTTATTAAATTGAAGAGTGACATTCGAGACATTGTGGAACTCCAACAATTTACTACAGTGGATGATGCCACACAAATTTCTCAACTGCTAGAAAGGTAAAGAAGGAGCCAAATGTTGACCTAACTGTCGACTGGCTAACCTATTCAAGGAAGCTATCAAGGTTAGCCAAGTACTGAGGCGATCAGATGAGGGAATGTTAAGACGAACCGGAAGTGATGCGTCTTCAGAGTTGGACATACGGAGAAGCACTACAATAAACCAAAACAAGAAAATAAAATAGGGGGTTTAGCAAAGTCCGAGCAACTATCAAATGGATATGACACACCATTCAATCCTACTCAGCCAACAATCCACCAGATATGACATATCGGTCCAAATTGAAGAGTCACTCGCCACTATTCCTTGCTAAAGGGAATAGATGAGAGTTGGATGATAACGAAAACACTAAGTTTCCTTAAAGAGAATAATTTCTATATTGATTAGTTGATTGATGTCTACATATAAGAATCTTAAGGTTTATATACCTATCCACTAGGGTTACTTTATATGTATGAAAAGACAAAAGAGTATCCTATAACTAGGTTACATAAGACATATTAAAAAGGGTAAAAAAGACAAAGAATATTTAGTATAAAAAAGAAAGAATCATTCTGAAATACTATGTTAGAAGACATATATCGCTTGGCGTCTAGATGGGAAAAATATGGTACAAGGTAGGCGAGAATAAAGTAATGCTTATGGTCGGGGGCCAACCTAATGTGGACTAAGTCAAGGACTAATTAGTTCTTCTGAAGAGAAGTCAACTAAATTCAAGGCTAGATGCTTATGGTCAAATTGAGAGTTTGCCTCAGCTACTCTTAGGTTGTCTCCTGGGATAAGCGTTATTGTTGAATAGGGGCGAATCTAACGCATATAAGGATTTAATAGTCAGGTCAGCAGGAGATAAGCTCGAGATAAGAATCCCCATCTTGGCTATGGCCTAGAGCTAGTATCCTCTAAGTGAGTCCCTAGAATCCTCTAACTCGATTATACGTGATCGGTCCAAGGGATTGATTCCTATCATCTGCTTAGGGGTTAAAAAGATTCGTCCTCAAATTTAGAGCAGTCTCTACTCTTTCTTCTAAGGCACTTGCAAAGTCTTTTCCTATTGGTTGGTAAGGGATCAAATCGGACACATTGAAGGTGAAAGAAACTCCATAGTCATCAGGTAACTCAATTTAGTAAGCATTACAGTTGATTTTCTTCAAGACCTTGAATAGACCATCAATTCAGGGAGATAGCTTATCTATCTCAAGTATGGGAATTGTTTTCGGTTGAGATGTATCCATACCAAGTCTCCTAAGTGGAAAGAAGCAATTTGGTGGCCTTGGCTACCAGTATCTTGCTATCTTTGATTAAACTTGGCAATCTTCTTGGTCATAGACCAATGTAGCTCATGCAATTCCTAGGCTCGATCAACTCCGGATTGACTCTCTTCAATAGCTGCTGGGCTGCCGATCATATTTAAAGGAATAACGAGGTTAAGGCCATAGACGACCTTAAATGGGGTCTTCCTAGTAGTGCTTTGGACAGTTCGCTTATATGCGAACTCCACAATTAGGAGGCATAGATCTTAATCCCTCAAGTTCTTTCCCTCGATAGCTCTGAGTAGATTACCTAGCGTCCTGCTTACCGCTTTAGCCTGGCCATCAGTCCGAGGGTGGCTACTAGAGCTGAATACAAGTTTAGTTCTAAGTCTTCTCCAAAGAGTCTTCCAAAAATAGCTCAAAAATTTTATATCCCAATCTAAGACAATAGTCTTTGGTACCCTATGTAGTCGGACAACTTCCTACAAAAACAAATCAACAATGTATAGGGCATTTTTAATCCAATGGCACAGAATGAAGTGCACCATTTTGCTGAAGTGGTCTACCATAATAAAAATAGAATCTCTCCCCCTAGATGTTCAAAGCAACCCTAAGACAAAGTCCATGCTGAAGTTGGCCTAAGGTAAGGTTAGTGTTGGTAGTAGCATGTACTCTTTATGAGGTTCTCTCTTCCCTTTAACATACTTGTACACTTTATGGACATCCTTGGCCAAACCTAACCAGTAAAAGTTCTCCTTCAACAGATTAGTAGTCTTAATTTCCTCAAAATGACCTAATAATCCTCCACTATGGGCTTTCCTGATCAGTAGCTCACGCGTAGAGAAGTTTAGAATACATAGCCTATGGTCCTTGAATAGATAGTCGTCCTTAAGATAATATCCTCCAACAACTACCCCTTTACAGCACTATTCAATAATTAGACCAAAGTGAGGGTCAACAGCATACTACTGAGTAATGAGTGAGAATCCCAATAATTTTGTCTACAAACTGGTTAGCAAAGTTTATTGTCATAATAGAGTGTCGACAACCATATTTGCACTTCCCTTCTTATGTTGAGTGACGTACAAGAACCCCTCCATAAACTCTAACCACGTGGCCTATCTCTTTGAGTTTGTTCTGACTGCTAAGATGCTTCGATGATTCATGGTCAGTGTAAATAACAAACTCTCGTGGTAGCAAATAGTGTTGCCAAATAGTGAGGGCTTGAAAAAGGGAGTACAACTCCTTCTCGTATACAAAATAGTTCAGGGTTAGGCCACTCAGTTTATCATTATGATAGGCGACGGGTCGTCACTCCTGCATCAGGACAGTACTAATTCCAACTCCCGACACATCACAGTCTAATTCAAAGGGTTTATCAAAATTTGGCAGTGAAAGGATAGGTACTAAGGTGAGTTTTTCCTTAATTTCTCTAAAGCTATGTTCAGCTCGGTTGCTCCACCTGAACCCTTCACTCTTCTTTGTCAACTCAGTTAATGAGGTGGCTATTATACTGAAGTCTTTAATAAATCGCTTATAGAAGGAAGCTAGACCATGAAAACTTCGAACCTCAGTGACACTCTTTGACTTCAGCCATTCCAGAACAGCTTAGGTCTTTTCTTCATCTACTTAGATTCCTTCTCCTGATACTACAAACCCTAGGAATATCACCTTTCTCTAGCAAAACATATACTTCTTCACATTTCCATACAACTTCTCAATTTGCAAAATACTAAACACTTCATGAAGATGTTGAACATGGTCGTTTAGGTCAGTACTATATACCAACATATCATCGAAGTACACGACCACACATCATCCAATTAGGGGCCACATCACATGGTTCATTAACCTCATGAATGTACTTGGTGCATTGGTGAGTCCGAACGGCATAACTAACCATTCATAGAGTCTATACTTAGTCTTAAAGGTAGTCTTCCATTCATTACCCGGCCTCATGTGAATTTGGTGGTAGCTACTCCATAAATCAATCTTCAAAAATATTTTGGTGCCATGAAGCTCATCTAACATATCATCGAGCCTTGGTATCGGGTATTTATACTTGACAGTAATTCTACTGATTGCTCAGCTGTCGATACACATGTTCCATAAACCATCTTTCTTTGAAATAAGTAAAGCTGGTACAGCATAAGGGCTCATACTCTCCCTCACATATCCTCGCTTTATGAATTCGTCTACCTGTCCTTTCAACTCGGCAACTTGCTTAGGATTCATCCCATATATATGTCGGTTCAGTAGGGCAATGCCTAGCTATAAATCAATACAGTACTTTATGCTTCAGACTGGGGATAGTCCTCTAGGCAGTTCTTTCGGAAACAAGTCGAAAAACTCATTTAGTAAGCTTCAAATCTCTTTTGGGACATCTTATAATTCCCTCATCTTTAACAATTTCCTAACCAATAGTAACATCGATTCGTCAACCTTCTTAGCAGATCGGAGCTCTCTACAACTTATCATTAAGGCTTTCTTCTTACTAACTCAAGTGAGCTGGCTATAGGTTTCATTTACTTAGGACGGGCTTAGAGGTTGCAACACAATCTTCCTTCCATCCTTAACAAAGGCATTGGTGCTCTTATACCCATTGTACATAACACATCGGTCGAATAACCAAGGTCATCCAAACAGCAGATGTGAAGCTCACATAGGGATGACATATTGTCCTTATACACATTCCCAACACTAAACGATACGGTCACTTGTTCAATCACGTATAAAGTACCCTTATCATAAAGCTAATGTAGCTTATGAAGTTGAGGGTGCTTTGAGGTCGGCAAGCCTAACCTCTACATAAAAGATTTTGTAACCATATTAGTACAGCTTCCTTCTTCCACTATGGTCGTGCATAATTGGCCTTTGATGGTACACTTAGTATGGAACAGGTTCTCCCTTTAGTCTTCCTTAGAGTTCAATAGGGAACTCAGTATTCGTCTCAAGACTATGGGCCATCACTTCTCCTTAGTTGGCATAGACACAAGTCTCTTCTTCCTCTACGGCCTCGGGCTTTCTAACATCTTCTTTCTCGGGCTCACTCTTGTTGGTACTATCCACTACATCTCCTCGCAGCATCATGATGTGTTGATTCGAACACTCAGCAGCCATAAGTCCGAACCTTAGGCATTTATAACATTTTATCTCGCTAGTCTTCCGTCCAGAAGTCTACCCTTTTTTCATATATCCTCGAGGGCAACCTACTCTCAGCTCAGCTTAAACAATCGGCACGACCCTATTGGCTTGCTCGACTGTCTTCAAATCAATCATTCCTATCCTCGACCCTGATTGACCTCCTCGGCTCAACTCAATTAGGTTAGCATAGTACTGAGACTTGTAAGAATGTCGGCCCAGGTTGGCTCGGAACACTTCTTCTCTACCTTTCGACCCTCTGTTCTATCCTAATGATCTCTTCTAATGTATGAAACTTCTGTACCTCTACGATATTGTGAATCTCATACTTGAGCCTAGAAATTAACCTCTGGTTCTTCGACGTTCACTCAGATCATTAACATCTAGAACTCCCTTACATAATCATCAACAGATCGGTTCCCTTACCACAATTCTTGCAATTTTGAAAAAGTATCTTATAGGTAAGTCTCGAGTCCAAATCTGCCTCTTAACAACCTTTTCATCTTATCCCAAGTTCTGATATCTCGTCTTCCATCTCTTGCTCTGGCTACATTCAAATTTTTCCACCACATGGTGGCATATCCAGTAAATTCCAATGTAGCAAGTTGGACCTGACGACATCTTCATACCCATAACATTTAACTGCTTTCTCGACCTTCTCTTCCCACTCTAGGTATTCATCTACATCTCCACTTCTACCGAAGGGTAGGATTTATACCTCGACATTGTCAAGCCCTTAAGGGATTTGGTATCCTCATTCTTATACTCAATAATAGTCACCTTCTTCTTCCTCACCAAGCCTTTTAATACCCAACTCCTCATCATCTTCCCCAATCTCCTCCTCCTCTAGTCTTCTTCTAACAGCTCGGTCTACCACTCCTCCAACTTGTGGTGATTGAATTAGGCAATTGGTTCAATTACCTTGGCCATAAGGTCCCTCAAGGGCATCTTCCTATAGGTTTTGTTGTTGTATACTTTAGGGTTGTTGCCTGTTAACTTGCATTATGGCAACTAAGCTGTCAATAAGGTTTGTAATTCTATCAAGTTTGTTGTCAATTGACCCTAGGGTCTTATTACCATTATGACTACGACTAGGTTAAACACCACTGCTCTGGTCACCAATAACACCCTAAACACTTGAATCAGACATGGTATAGTACTTCTCAATAAATTAAGAAATTGCTAACAACTTCAATATCGGATAGTCACTCAAATAAAATAGAAACAAACTTGCTCTGTTTTCGCAATGAGAAACAAAGTAAAAACTGAGTAACAATAAAACCACTCTTATTGTTACACCAACATACTGTAGTTGCTATGGAAGAACACAATAGCCACTAACAGTAAAGCGAACCAAAACTTCACTATAACTTCATACATTCTCTTATGGAACCATGCTTTGATACCAGCAAAGCTGATGTATCTCCAAGGTTACACACACAGAGAGGCACCACAACAAACAAAATAAGAAAATAAAATTAGGGTTTTAGCAAAGTCCAGGTAGCTATTGAATGGATATGATACACCACTCAATCCTATTCAGCCAACAATCCACCAGATATGAGACACCAGTTCGAACTGAAGGGTCACTTACCACTACTTCTTACTAAAGGGAATAGATAATAATTGGATGATAACAAGAATACTAAGGTTGCTCAAAGAGAATAATTTATGTATTGATTGGTTGATTGATGTCCACATATAAGAATATTAGGGTTTATATGCCTGTCCACTAGGGTTACCTTACATGTATGAAAAGACAAAAGGGTATTATATAACTGGGTTACATAAGACATACTAAAAAGGGAAAGAGAGACAAAGAATATTAAGTGTAAAAAAGAAAGAATCATTTTGGGGGCCAACCTGATGTGGACTAGATCAAGGACTAATTAGTTCTTCTAAAGAGAAGTCAGCTTGATTCGGGGCCGGATGCTTATGGTTAGATCGGGAGTTCGCCTCAACTACTCTTAGGCTGTCTGCTGGTATAAAGCATTGCTACTGAACAAGGGTAGATATAACGTATGTAAGGATTTGATAGTCAGGTCGACAAAAGATCAACTCGGGATAAGAATCCTTGTCTTAGTTATGGCCTAGAGCTAGTATCCTCCAAGTAAGTCCTTGGAGTCCTCTAGCCCGATTGTACATAATCGGTCCAAGAGGTTGATTCATATCAAGAAGGGGTGAACAAAAAGTGACATGTTAATTTGAACATATGAGAAAGGGTAAGGATCTGATAGGAAGACAAGCTAAATCAAGTGCTTCAAGTGTCAAGTGTTCAGACATATGGCTGCTCAGTACCTGAACTAAGGACTATGATGATCAAGGGAGATGTCTTGAAGCCAGATGTGGAAAGTACTGATGAGGAACCTAAAGAGGAGGAGAGTACAGTCGAGAAAGAAGCTTCTTAAGAGAATGAACTGATAGAGGATGATGTGTTTGCCAAGGACCTAGATCACTTAATCCTGGTAATCTGACGCATGATGAACTTAAAACCCTTACATAAGGAGGAGCAAAGGGAGAACTTGTTTCATATCATCTATAAGGTGAATGATTAAGTGTAAATACTAATTGTAGATAATAGTCGTTGCACCAATGTAGCATTAGTTGATTTGATTACAAAGTTAGAGTTGCTGACTATCGCATAACCGAAGCCGTACAAGTTACATTGGTTGAGTGAGAAGGAGCACTACATGTCACTTGGCAAGTACTACTGTTGATCACAATTGGAAATTACTCTGACAAGATTCTCTATGACATACTGCCCATGTACACTTGATACATGTTGCTTAGTCATCCATAGCTATTTAATATAAGAGTTATCCATGATTGATACAAGAAACTTCACGTGAACCAACCTTAATTTTTCATATAAATACTTTTTCCTTAGATGTCAAGAGTCTTAGAATAGTTTTTAGATAGTTCTTGAAGAATTCTTCGAGAGAAGCGCTTTAATCATTGAGAGGAATTTGCTTTTGTTGTAGAGACTAAGATTGAAGTTACAATTGAAGATTATTTCTTTCCAATACAGAATTGGTGACATCTCTTTCAATTATTCTTATGCAACTCTATGAATTACTTATGCTTTCAATTATGAATTTCCTTGCAATTTCAATTAATATTTATGTTTTTGTTTCCAAATCTACGGCTGACTAAAATTATTTGTGGGAATTGATGAAACCCTAGATAGTTAAGATAATGATTATATTCATGTTATAGGATTAAGAGATATATAGATGATTCATGATTGCAATTTCTATGATTTCAATTATAATTGTTCAATTGATTATAATTGTTAGAAACCCTAATGATATGGGTGTTGATATAGGGTTTGTTAGAAGTTCTAAGTTAATTTGATTAATCAATGTGGAAGTAGAGTTAATTGAATTAATTAGAAATTATCTAAAGATTAAGACAATGTTCGGCAATTGATTATTCACTAAGACATTAGGGATAATTGATTTAGGACATTAGACAATCATAGTATCGGGAGATATATGATTATAATTTAGAGTCCATTGTTAATTGGAAGATGCGGAAGCTGACTAATTAATTAGGGGTTTAAATCCTTAAGTTTTAAGGTATAATAATTTCACTTAAATGACCATATAGCTATTAATCTATATAATATGATAACAATTTGATTTGCATAATCTAGGGTGGATTCTATTTTTTCACAATTCTCAATTGATTGCTTAATTTTAGATTTTTCATAGTTATTTTCCTTTCAATAGTTTTAGCGTAATTATTAGATTTATTAATTTAATTTTGATAGCTTAAATATTGATAAGAACTAATATAGGATTAGTAATTTCTCTATATTACTTGATTCCGACCCAGTATACTTATTGGAGTATTCGCGATTTATATATATATATATAGTTTAAGCGAATCAGGTACCACCCTACCGAACAAATCGACCTATTGGATGAGTCTTGAACAGGCTTTTGAGCTCTAACGACAAGTCAATGAGCTATAAGAAAGAGGGTATGTTAGGAAGAGTCTCAGCCCTTGTGTCGTTTTGGTGCTCCTAGTGCCTAAAAAGGATGGTACCTGGTGGATGTATATTAGCAATTGAGCCGTGAATAAGATAACGATCATAGACAGGTATCTTATCCCCAGGTTGGAAGATATGCTTAATGAATTGAGTGGAGCTAAGATCTTCAGCAAGATTGACCTAAAGTCTGCCTTCCATTAAATTCGCATGAGGTCGAGAGATGAGTGGAAGATTATGTTCAAAACTCGACATAAACTCTTTAAGTAGATGGTCATACCATTTGGCTTGTCAAATGCCCCAAGTACTTTCATGCAATTGATGAACTAAGTGCTAAGAAATCTAATGGGAAAGTGTGTCGTAGTGTACTTTGATGAAATCTTAGTCCACAATGCCAACTTGCCAAGTCACTGTAAACATCTCCATGCCATATTGGAGGTCCTCCATGCCAAGAGATTATTTGTCAATCTTAAGAAATGTTGCTTTTGTTAAGAGAAAGTGGTATTCTCAGGCTATATAGTTAATAGAGGAGGTTTACAAGTAGATGATGAGAAGATCCAAGCAATCGTCGAGTAGCTAACTCCTACTACTTGTGTCAAGGTGAGAAGTTTCTATGGCCGACTTCCCTTTATAGAAGATCTATAAAGAATTTCAGCACCTTTGTTGTACCCACCTTTGCTATACCCACCTTTGCTATACCCACCTTTGCTATACCCTTCTTCGAGCTGATGAAAAAGAACACTGACTTTAGATGGAGAGAAAAAAAGGAGAGAAGCTTTGCTGAGGTGAAGGAAAGATTGACTTTCATACCTGTACTATCTTTGCCTGGCTTCAAGAAAATATTTAAGCTGGAATGTGACACATCAAGCATTGGAATAGGCATTGTCCTAATGTAAGAAGGCCGACCAATTGCCTACCACAGTAAAAAGCTTAGGGGACCTCAACTGAACTATTCCGTATATGACAAAGAACTCTTACCACTCATCCAAGCACTCTAAGTATGGGAGCATTATCTACTACCAAGAGAATTTGTTATCTATACTGACCATAAGTTTCTGAGGTATCTCTGAAGTCAAACTAAGTTGTCAAAGCGATAAGCTAGGTAGGTTGAATTCCCTAAGGGATTTAATTTTGTCATTAAGTATAAGCAGGGAAAGAGCAACGTGGCTGTTAATATGAGGCAAGTGCACTTATCAGTTTATAATATAGCGAATTAAGTCCAAGTGTTGACAGAGACTTTGACTACTAGTACTTACTAGGTCTCTATTATCTAACCAGTAATTTAAATTTTAAGAAATCTAAAGACGTAAATCTAAATTACTGTTAAAACTAAATTAAAGAGTAACTAGATGAAATTCAAGAATTAATAAGAAAGCAATTCAATTAATTTAATATTCAATATTGTACCTAGATCTTGCTTTCCCTAGATCTAATATGTGATTTTCCTAAAGATAATCTAATTTATTCTTTAATTTTTCTTAACCGGGAGAATTTTCTACTAAAGTTAATTACTTTCTCAAGTCAATTAACCCTGACCTTAAAATCACCTATTAGAATCTCTTCTTAATAGCATAATCTAAGATTGCATTATTGAATAATGAATTCTCTACACTAAATATTAAAATCCGAAAGAATTTTGCAAATTATCTCTAATCTTGCAATAATTCTCATTAACTATACTCAGATCTAATCTTATAAGGAATCTCTCGATTCTCTTATAAGATATTAAACTCTAGATTACTATCCATGGAAATAATAATCTAAATTATGAAGCAACATAGTTAAATCAAGAAATTAATAAAGAACTAAATTAATCAATACTAATCATAGTATCACATGAATAGATCTAGGTTTCACAAAACCTAGATACTAAGATTCTAATCACTATGCATCCTAAAATAGAAATCTAAAATCAAAGTATAGAAATTAATAGACAGAATCATCATGAAATCTAAAAAAAATTGAATCTTTAAGTCTTCGCTTCTCCACGCTTTCTTGGTTGTTCTAGCTTTAAAAACTCTCTCAAAGTTGTGCCAAAAAGTTCTCCTCAATAAACTCTAACAAAACTTTATATATGAAAAATTAAAAAATTAGGTCAGTTGGAAAAGACATGACTAGGGACACAACCATGTCTTTCGGTTGTGTAACATTTTGTGCTTCACGTTTGTCTTTTTTATTATTATTATTATTAAACCTAGAAATGACATGATCGCGTCTTTTTGTTGTGTCATAGGCTGTAATGGTTGAAAAATAGCTCCAAATTCACTTAGAAATGACACAATCGTGTCATTTGACTGTATTAATCTTTAAACCTTCATAACTTGCTCATTTTAGCTCTAATTTAAGTGAAATTTATTTCTTTCTTCTCGTTTTCTCACATAGATCGTTTCAAAACCTAAAAAATAAAATTTTACTCAATTAATTATTATTATCTAAAATAAACTCAAATATTAAGGAAAATCATCGAAAATCACTAAATAAAATATATGCAATTAGGAACTCATCAGTTGTAAATGCTCTTTCAAGGAGATATGTGCTTTTGATAAAATGCAGACCAAATTGTTTAGATTTACGAGTATCAAGGGATAATACCTCAAGGATCTACACTTCGGACTCATACTTGGGCATTATGTCGATGGAAGGATAGTAGATGAGTATCACATGGAAGATGGATACTTGTTCCGATAAGGGAAATTGTGCATACCAACTTGTTTACTGAGGGAGTTACTGATTAGGGAAGCCTACAATAGAGGACTCTACAGACACTTTAGGGAAAGAAGGATGTATGAGTTGTTGAGAACGGCATTTCTTCTAGCCGAGAATGAGGCGAGATATACACTAAGTTGTTGAAGGCTATGTCATGTGCAAGAGGGCTAAATGCCGAGCTGAATAAGGGAAAGCGATGTTATTGCCTGTCTCAATGAGACCATGGACTAAGTTAAGTATGGACTTTATTCTCGGATTACCACGAACTACTTAAGGTAAAGATTCTGTAATGTTCGTCGTTAATAGATTCAATAAGATGGCACACTTTGTACCCTGCTCCAAGACTAATAATGCTTTAGCTATTGCTTATCTTTTCTTATAGGAAATTGTTCAATTACACGGTATACTGAGAAGTGTAGTACTAAACAGAGATCCAAAGTTCTTAAGCCATTTCTAGAGAACTCAGTGGTGGTAGATGGGTACTAAACTACTATTTAATACTTCTTATCACCCCATAAATTGATGACTAAACAAAGGTAGTTAATCACACATTTGGATCACTGCTCCAAGCTACAGTGGGTAAGAACTTAGCTAATTGGGACGTCTGTTTACCAGTGGTTGGATTCGTTCACAACTGAACAATACATGACACTACCAAGTAAACCCCCTTCAACGTTGTCTATGGTTTTAATCCTAGGTTGCCCCTCGATCACACCTCTGTACCTATATACAAGCAAGAAGGCCCTGACGCAAGAGCTTGAGCATAGTCCCTACAACACATCTACAACAAAGTTACTCCGTAAATTGACCAAGCCGCCAGATGATTGCATGAGAAGGCTAAAGGTAGGACAACAAAATAGTTTCAATTGGGAGACTTGGTGTGGCTACACCTGAGTAAGGAAAGGTCTTCGAGTAAGAGGAGAAACAAATTATCCCTATGGTTTGAGGGACTCGTCAAAATCCTCTAGAAAATCAATGATAATGCTTATAAGTTCGAGTTGCGCAAAGATTATGGGGTTTTGGATACCTTCAACATTGCCAACCTTAGTCCATGTCACCTTGACGAAGAGCTAAGTGAAGACCAGTCGAATTTGATCCTAAATCCAAATCAACCCAGAGGAAATGATATGAATCAGGCTACTCGTCCTTTAACCCATAGCCAAACTCGAGGACTAGAGGGATTAGCAAAGTGAATCCTCATGCTCCAGCCAACTTCTACCTAAGCTAATTACTCCTTGCTAGAAATCAATTCTATGTACTAAGCCGAATGACTATCCATCTCTCGAAAATTGTGTACCGACTTGAACAATGTCCTGACAGTAACCAAACCTCGTGCGCCTGCTCAATCATGTCCATGCCGACCACTTGTTTGGCATCATTCTTGTTGAGAGGCTGAGAAAGCTGCCTTACATTAATTCTTAACCCCTTTTGCTTGGATAAGCCTACACTTATTCGGAACTCTTAGTCGACCACCCAACCAACTCATACCGCTTTGTTTACATCCTCCAACAACAATACCAATACATTACCGCCACATGTCCGAGACTACTTGTAGAATCTACTACTCTAATCATTACTTTTCCGTGAATATTCATTCTTACCCTTTGAATACTTTATATATTACTTCTTTAGGACAGTATCCTTTTGTCTTTTCCTTTTTAGGCAGGTTGCCCTAAATTCACAAGTGTAAATACCCTTTATATATATAGCCACACATCATCAAAATCATCATTAATACATTAGATATTCTTCCTCTTGTAAACACTGATTGTTTACTCTCATTTGACCCTTATCCTAACCCTTAAGCAAGGCTAAGTGAAAAGTAATCTCATCGGACCAACTCATGCATCATATTGAGTTATACCGTAAGTCCTCAAAAGTTCCATTGGTGTGTCATATCTTTTGGAACTATTCATAGGTGCATCATACACCTCAACCAAGAACGATTCTTGCAATTGAGATAGAGCAAGCTATCTCCCCAAATTGATGGTCTGTTCAAGATTCTAAAGAAAGTCAACCACAACACCTACCAAATTGAATTACCTAATGACCATGATGTTTTCTCCACTTTCAATGTGTCTAACTTGATTCCCCATCAATCAGTAGAAGAAGACCTCGCAAGTGCCTTAGAAGAGCAAGAGCTAGAGACTACTTTGGATTTAAGGACAAATCTTGCTGACCCCCAAGCAGATGATAAGAATCAACCTACTAAACCAATCATACATAGCCAAGCTAGAGGACTCTAAGGATTCACTCAACGAATACAAGTTCAAAGCCCCATCTAAGATGAGAATTACAACCTCTATATTTCCCTCCTCTACCGGCTTGACTACCAAGCCGTCACCTACACCAAGCCTGCCGAATAGTTTTACTATGACAAAATATCCAAACAGATAGCCCCCAAGACTATCAGAGTCGAACTCTTGAGCCAACCGCATCGACCATAGCCTAAGTTGATTACTCTACAACAAATAGTTGATCGAACTTCAACCTAATTTAGACCAGGTTGGCCCTTAACTATAAACTCTCTCTTTTCTTCTTTTTGTCCACTTTGTAACATATTTCTAACATCCAACCACCAAACAACACATGTATTCTAACACAACATCCTAAAAGGATTCTTAACTTTCTATACTAAATATTATTTGTCTCTTTTAACCTTTTTAGTATATATTCTATAACCTAATTGTAAGAATACCCTTTTTGTCATTTCATACATGTAAAGTAACCCTAGTGAATGAGTATATAAACCTTCACTTAATTGTACGCAGACATCAATCTTCATTATCGGAATTTATATAAGTTTCCTTTTAAGCAACCCTAGTGTTCTCATTACCCTTCGACTCTTATCTATTTTCCTTTAGTAAGAAGTTGTGGTAAGTGACCTATAAATTCTAACTAGTAAGTTATATCTAGTGAATTATAGGTCGAGTAGGATCAATTGGTGTATTATATCCAGTTAATACCTGCCAAAATTTTGCTAGCTTTTCTTTATTTCCTTTTGTTTTCTTTTCATTATGGTGTTTCTCCGTGTGTCCGACCCTAGAGACGCATCAATAAAATAAATAGATGACTTATAAATATATACATAATGACTTAATAACCCACTATCAAGCTTGAATTTTTCTAGTTTTTTTTTTTATTTCTCTTAACTTGATTTAAACTAAACCCTTTGCCCATTTAGTTTAAACCTTCAACTAAAATTAAAGAAAACTCGATTTCTTTATTATTATTATTTTTTAAAAACATTTGGAGTCACCACCCGATGAGATTAGGAAAGATGATCAAATTAAAATCAATTAAGTGGATTGATCCTAATTTAGCTACTAACCTACAATTTTGAAAAGATTTGAAAAAATCAGATATCTTGGATCTATGGCTATTCTATTAAACTCTTTCAAAAATACCTTTCTAATGACAATATTTGTTCATAAATAAATAAATAACTAAAATTACATCAACAAAAAAAAAGAAATTGAAATAAAATTTATGAAAGTGGGAAAAATGATTTTTTTTACATATTTTAAGTTGCCCTATAGTTTACTATGAGTGTCTACGTACTTG
This sequence comes from Lumnitzera littorea, assembly GCA_024138015.1. NCBI lineage: Eukaryota > Viridiplantae > Streptophyta > Magnoliopsida > Myrtales > Combretaceae > Lumnitzera > Lumnitzera littorea. Next base: position 37,780,310 of record JAMXBB010000012.1, read on the forward strand.
CTATTTAAGATTAAATTTTCGTAGTTCATTCATAAAAACTTTAGTAAGTTAGTAAATTTAATTTTAGAAATTTGTTAGATTTATGTTTTGTTAAGTTGATTTTTGTTAAAGAAAAATTTTAAAAGGGTCCTAATTTTGACTATTTAATCTTCTTAAAAAAAAAACCCTAAAGAAACCCTAATTTTTAAAAGGGTTCATTTATTTTTATTTATTTGGAAAAATATTTTTCTAAGTAGCAAAACGCATTTTATTCTTATTTTATTATTAATGTTTTACTAAAGCAACAAAAAAATATTAATAATAACGCTAAGGCTTTTTTTTTCACTTTTTTTTTCTTTCTTTTGTTTCTTATTTTCCATTTCTTTCTTCTTATTTTTTATTACATGAAATATAGTAAATAAATAAATAAGTAAAATATATAAATAAAAACAAAAACAAAAGGAATGAAACATGGCCAAACAAAGGAGAATCTCATAGGTCAAGAGTGTAGGTCGTCAGGTTAGATCTCAAATCAACTTAACTAAGCACATACTTTGCACATAAGCTGCATTAAAGGAGAGTTAACGGTGACGGTAGCTTGATAAGGGCAATTTTGGGAGGAATTTTACTTAGGAACCTTATTTTCACATGTTTTGGATTAGGAAATGTGGGTTTAGGGATCATCCCTTAGCAAAAGGCAATGGTTTGGAAGTAGTGCAAAGTGGCCGTGAGTGGTGGCGATGGTTGTCGCATAGGGTAGTGGTTGGCAGTTGAAAAGACAATGTATGTTGGGGTTTTCGGAGTGTGATGAAGCTAGTCGCATGGGTGATTTGCATTAAGAAAGTGGTAGAGGGTGGTTCTTTATGTGGTAAGTTGTCATGTTTAGGGCTTACAAAAATCTTGATGGCGTTCACACTAAAAGCTACGACCAAGGGCATGGTTGATGACTATAAGATGCTAGGAGCTTGTGGAAGTCATTGGTAATAGTAGCTACCTTCAAATATGGTTGAGGAAACCACAGTTCTAAAGAGAGAGAGCTTGTCGGTGAGTTTATTTTTAGAGAGAGAAGAAGTATAAAGCTTGTAAGGAGGAATGGGTAATGGAATTCAATGATAGAACTAGAATGAGGAGGTTGGATTTATAGTAGTCTAAGCTTGAATAAGCTTAGAAACTCCATTAATGGCATATTGATTGACTCGAATTTCACGCATATGGGTGATCTTTTGGGACCCATTTAGTTTCTGATTCAAGTGAACTTAGAGATGTTTTAGGTTTGATTCAAAAATAGGATATGTAATCTACACAAATGGTGAAATCGCATAGAAAAAGAGATAAAAAAATAGCCTTAAATAAAGCTGATTGAATAGGAAAGGGGGTTAAGGATCAAGCTTGAAATGCAGGAGATGACCTTTAGGCCACGTACATCACACGTACCATGTGCCTAGGGGATGCATGTTGTACACATGATACTTTGAAAACTACAGGCATAATTCGCACCTTACAATTTCATGCATATGGGTTTGCTTTGTTGGGCTCTTAAGCTCATCATGAGCATCCCTTTTTTTTTTTTCAAATGAAAATTAAATAAATAGAAAAAGAATTCTTAAAATCGATTTTGGTTCAATCCTAGAATTTCCCCTTATTTGATCGACTCTTTGAAAATGTGATCAAGTACACATATGTTGATTTTAATTTTCAATTTGACTTAATTTGAAGGTTTTATGAGCTTCAGTTAATTGAACAAGCATTTATTTCAAAATTTTTTTGTCTCATAAATCAATTAATTTAAGTCTAGTTAAAGTGTCATTTGAAGCTACAATTAACTTAACTTAAATTTCATTTTTATGAAAAACTTAGTGTCAACCATGGTCCGAATATTAAATTTTTCAAAAAAAATTTAACATCCTTAAATATAACTTGGAACCATTAAATCGCATGCATACACTTAAATTCTTTTCGACTTGAAAAATGAAATGACCTTATTCATGTAACTCAAAAACATTAAAAATGAACTTTTTACTTTTCTAAATTTTCTAATTTTTTTGTAGTTTTTTTAATTTTTTATTTTGTGTTTTCTCTAAATTAAAACCCTTTTTCTTTTATTCCAAAAGAAGCTCTAAATTATAATGGAGTAAAAATAGGGTATCTACAACTGCCTCTCCCTATGGTAAAGTTTGAGTAAAATTTTATCACAAAAATAGAAGAGACACCATTTTTTGCCCCTAAAGATACACTTTCCCTGAGTAACGCTACAAAAAATTGGCTATCTTAGGTTTCAACCCACTAGGGATTAGGTAAATGGTGAAAGATATTTTGAAAGAAGGTACTCTAAGAGCTGGTTAAAACATAAGAGTAGGCCTTTTTTTTTAGAAAGGAATAGTGTCTTAAGAGCTAGCCATAACCTTAGAAAGTTCCTAAAGTAAGTAAAGCGATTTAAGACCCTAAAAGCAACATTGAGTGAAGAATAGTGCCCTAAGAGTAAACAAAAAACCTAAAATAATATTGAATAGCGGGTAGTGCCCTATGAGCTAGCAAGAACCTTAAAATGATATCGGAAAGCAATAGCGCCCCTATGGGTTAATAAGAACCCTAAAATGTATTGAAATAAAGGTAGTACCCCTACAGGCTAGCAAGAACCCTAGAAAGTACTAAAAGGAAGGTAGTGCCCCTATGGGCTGGCAAGAACACTAGAAGATACTAAAAAGAGGGTAATACCTGATAAGGATTAAGGATTAATCACTTGCTCCTAAGCCTAAAGGCTCTCTCACATGGTTAGCTGAACCATCTGAGGAGAGTTAAGCATCGAGGAGCAATGTTTTCTCCAGTCTGATATGCCTAGCTACTTCACTCTTTACACGATCCAGAAAGCTACTAAGGTGATTAGCCTACACATGGAGTCGACCTCCCCCACCCAATCTAAGCACAAAATCAGGAAAACAGTTATCTCCACTATACCGAAGCCAAGCTGAATGTGAGTTGCCCTTGATCCAACCTTTGTCCAATCCCAACCATCATGGTATCGAATTGTCGATGCTAATTAGACTTGATCAAAGAACCACCCTTATTCGACTTACCATATTGTTAGAATCATAGATTGAGTAGAACGTATGTGCATTGTCTTTTTTCTAATACTCATACTATCCTTTTTGATAGAGGACATTCTTTTGCACGATTTCATTTCCCTGTAAATTATTTTCCTTTTTGTTTAACAAGGATCCATTCTTCGTAATTTCTGTAACTTAGGACTTATCCTAACAGGGTACTATAAATACTAGCATAATGTAACAACCACATAATCAATATATACAAAAGAATATAAACTCTTTCCTTTCTCTTGAGCCAAGTGTGTTTTGTACTTACTCTTGAGCTACTCTTATCTAACCCATTCGAGCGTGGACTAGTGGCAAATAACCTCCAGCCATACTAAATGGAGGGTGGTGCCCCTATAGGCTAGCAAAGACCTTAAACAATACTAAAAGAGGCTAAATCTCTTGTAGACTAGCAAGAGAAATAAGTATGAAACCTAGTCGTACTCCTTTGAGGTAACTAACCTAGGTAAAAGCATCATTAGGGGACTGGCAAGAGAATCAATTTTACAAAACCTGACCGTGCTCCTTTAAGTTGACTAACCTAGGTGAGAGTGTCTCTAAGAGACTAGCAACCATAAATGAAAAATCAAAACCTGGTTATACTCCTTTAAGCTAACTAACTTAGGCCAATAAGTAAAGCGCTCTTTGAGCTACCTAACACCCTAAATGTCAAATTGAAACCTAGTCATGCCTCTTTGAGCTAATTGACCTAAGCGAATAGGTAAAGCGCTCCTTAAGCTAACTAAGACCCTAAAGAGAATGTTAGATGGGATAGCAAGAAACCTAAACAGAGATTAAATAACACTCCTTGAGCTGACTAAAGCCCTAAAAGAAATTATGAGATGAGATAGTGCTCCTCGATCTAGCTAGAACCTTAGAAGAGATTTGAGACGGGACAGTGCTCCTTGAGTTGGTTAGAACCCTAAAAGAGATTTGAGATTATCTAGCGCTCCTTGAGCTAGCTAGGGCCCTAAAAGGATTTGAGACGGAACAACGCTCCTTAAGCTAGCTAGAACCTTAAGAGAGAATGTGAAACAAGCCAGGGTTCCTTAAGCTAGCTAGAGCCCTAAAAGAGGATATGAGATAGGACAATGCTCTTTGAGCTAACTAAAACAAAACATCACTCTTTAAGTTAGCTAAAACCTCAAAGTAGATGTGATGAAGGGCAAGTACCCCATGAGCTAGCTAAAACCCTAAATGGTGATTAAAAAAGCAAATAGGGAAATGCAATCAATTTGACAAACTTCTTGACTTTAAAATTTTTACAAAGAAATAATTTGGTGAAAATCATTTATGACAAAAAAAGGCATTAAGGATAAGGTCACTTAATTTAAAAAGAGTTAATAGATATCAATCATGAGGAAAACTACATCGGGGAGGATGACTTAGACTATTATGGTCAACTTAAAAGGTATAACTACATTAGAAGGAAGTAGGTGACATGAATTGAAAGTTTGGCTACTCAAGCTAACATAGATTTGAAAATAGATGAAAAAACTTATGACTAGTCTTTACCTTCTCTCTCTCTCTCTCTCTCTTTTTGTCTCTTTCCTTTTTCTTTTTCTCTTTGAAGTTTGCTAACAGGTACAAATTCTTATTTAAGGAGCAGGTGCAATAACCATCCCCTTCTTTACTAACCAGCTAGGCATCTCATATTATTCTTAGTCTTTGAAAATGTCTCCTAACCCTAATGCTAAGCTCTCTAGTAGGGCTTTGTGGTTTTAAACATTCCTTCCTTAAGGAAAAAAGTAACTTATGATTAGTTTAGTCAAAGAGGAGTCCCTTGCGTACTTTTGGTCTAGATTTCACTCTTAATTATTATTCCAAAAATTATAATTCTGTTTGTAAGTGATATTCTTTGATCAATCTTGTTAGGTCTTTTTTTTGGTTCAATATTATGAATTAGGCTTTTAGTTAAATGATTTCAAAAGAGATTAATGAGAGGGTCTATTTGAAAGAAATATTTTTTTTATCCAACCCAAGTGTACAAGTTAAGAAACTTTAGGAAAAAACTAGAAGTGTGCTTACCCTAGCTTCAAAAACCATTTTTATTTAGGATAAATTATTCCTTGTGATCAAAGAAACTTTTATTAAGTGTGAGAGGTATTGTAGATAGTAAGGCCTTATGTTTGCGATTCAAAACGGGTAAGGAGGTTTTGTATTTGTGATTTGGGATGGATATGTAGGATTTGCGTTTTTGGGAATGTAATTTGGGGCCTTACATCTTTTAGGCCTTCTTTAGTCGGGGCTTTTCTCTTACATATAAGCACGATTTTCAAGCCTTTTTTTTTCTTGACTTCTCTTCTTCTTTTCTCTTTTTTTCTTACTTATTACTTTGCCCCCATTATTTCTTGCTCTTCTTTCTTTTCTTTAGCCTCAAAAGTGATTATCTCTATTGTCGAGTCTTTGTCTTTGAGAGATTCAAGGCCTTAAATCCATGAATTTCGAATGCATAGGCTTAGTTGAGGTATGCATAGGCTTGAGGTGCATTAAAAAAAATGTTGGCTTTTCTTCATCTCAAAGGAAACAAATTATTGAAAACAAAAGTGGTCCTCGAATTGTTGTTACTAAGGTAAGTAGAAACCAATTTTATGCTTCTCATCAATGACCCTAACCATGGAATTGCCCCAGTAAGGGGTGGCTCTTAACAGAGTTTACATTTGAAGATACTCTAAATTGGTCTGAAAGGATAATTGTGTTGAAGATTTGAAAATGATTGCTTAATTTCATTTTAATTTATGCACCAAATTCAAAATGGACCTTTTTTAAGGAATGAGTCTAAAGTATCCTCACCATACTGTTACTCAACTCTCAAAGTGTTTAAGGGTTAGGTGTAGAATATAGTTTGCCTCTTTTCATCTTAAACCTTTTAAAAATGAGTTTACTAATTCTCTCCCACCCCACCCACCTACCCAAAGTTTATCAAAACATGCCTTAGTTGTGAAATGATACTTCCATTGAATTTGAGTTCAAAATTAAAGACTGAATGCCACAGACCTTTTGTGCTCTTGCTTAAGCAAATATGATGCATCTCTTGGGCGAACATAAGGAGAAACACCACAATGAAGAGAAAACAAAAGGAAATAAAGAAAAGTTAGCAAAGTCTGGGCTGTTATTAACTAGATATGATATACCAGTTAATCCTACTTGGCCTACAGTTCATCGGATATGACTCATTAGTCTAAATTAAAAGGTCACTCACCACTATTCCTTGCTAAAGGGAATAGATAAGAGTCGGACGATAATGAGAACATTAGGGTTGCTCAAAGGGAAATTTATATGAATTTTGATAATTAAGATCGATGTTTATGTATAATTAAGTGAGGGTTTATATACCCATCCACTAAGGTTACTTTACAAGTATGAAAAGATAAAAAGGATATTCTTACAATTAGGTTATATAAGACATACTAAAAAGGATAAAAGAGATAAAAAAAATTTAATATGGAAAGTAAAGAATCCTTCTAAGATGTCGCGCTAAAAGACATGTTTTGTTTGATGGCTAGATGTCAAGAACATGGTACAAAGTAGACAAAAGGAAGAAAAGAGAGAGTTTATAGTTAGAGGTCGACTTGATCTGGCTTAGGTTGGAGCTTAATCAGCTATTTGCTGTAGAGTAATCAACTTGGGCTAGGGTCAAATGTTAGTGGTTGGTGTGGTTAACTTAAGAATTCAGCTCGGACAGTTAAGGCTATCTATTCAGATATTCTATCATAGTACAACTATTTAACAGGCCCAGCATAGGTCAGCAAAGGAAGGAAACATAGAGGCTAAGGTAGAATTCTCGTCATTTGTGGGGCTTTGAACTAGTATTCTCCGAGTGAGTCCTTAGAGTCCTCTAACTCGACTATGTGTGATTGATCAAAAGGGTTAATTCCTATCATCTACTTGGGGATTGGAAGAATTTATCCTCAAATTTAACATAGTCTATGGCTCTAGCTCTTTTTCTTTTAGGGCACTTATGGGTTCCTCTTCTACTGATTAGTGAGAAATTAGGTTTTACACATGAAAAGTGGAGGAAACACCATAGTCATTAGGTAATTCAATCTAGTGGGTATTATGGTTGACTTTCTTTAAGATCTTGAATTGACCATCAGCTCAAGGAGATAAGTTGCTCTGCCTTAATTGTAGGAATTATTCTTAGTCAAGGTGTATCCATACTAAGTCTCATGGTTTGAAAGAAACAGTTTGACAGCCTCGACTACCAATCTCTTATTGTCTTTAATTGAATTTGGCTATCTTCCTAGTTATAAACTGGTGTAACTCTTGCAATTATTAAGCTCGATTAACTTTAGATTGAATCTCTTTACTAGTTGTAAGGGTACTGATTAGGTTTAGCGAAATAGTGGGATTGAGGCTACAGACGATCTTGAATAGCGTCTTCCTAGTGGTGCTGTAGACAATTAGGTTATATGCAAATTCTACAACTAGTAAATACAAATTCTAGTCCCTTAAGTTCTTTCCCATAATAACTTTAAGTAAGTTGCCTAATGTCCTATTCACTACTTCATCTAAGGATGAATACTGAACTGAACACAAGTTTGGTTTTGAGTCTTCTCAATAAAGTCTTCCAAAAATAGCTCAAGAATTTTGTGTCCTAATATGAAATAATAGTCTTTAGCATTCTATGTAAGCGAACAACTTCCTACAAAAACAAATAAGTAATATATAAAGTATTATTAGTTCGATGATACGGAATGAAGTATGCCATTTTTCTAAAGCGGTCCATTACAACAAATATAGAATCTTTTCCCTTAGATGTCTAGGGCAACTTTAGGACAAAGTCCATACTAAGGTCAGCCCAAGGTAAGGTTGGTATTGGTAATGGCATATAATCTCCATAGGACTCCCTTTTCCCCTTAGCTTGCTTGCACACTTCATAACTACTAACTACCTTATGGACATCCTTAACCAAACTAGGCCAATAAAAAGTTTCCTTCAATAGATAGGTTGTCTTGGTATCCCTAAAATGATCAGATAATCTACCACTATTAGCTTCCTTAACCAACAACTCACGCATGGAACAGTTTGGTATACCTAGCCTTTGGTCCTTAAACAACTAACCATCCTTAAGATAATATCCTCTAACAATAACCCCTTCTTAACACTACTCTAGAATAGGACCAAAATGAGGGTTATAAGCATAATGTTCGATGATTAGTGAGAATCCTAGCAATTTTTTCTGTAAAGTGGTCAATAAGGTTTGCTGATGTAACAAAGCATCAATGACCATGTTAATGCTTCTTTTCTTATTTTAGATCACATAAGAGAAACCTTCCATAAACTCTAGCCACTTATCTTGCCTCTTTGAAAGTTTGCTTTGACTTTCAAGATACTTCAATGACTTATGGTTAGTGTAAATAATAAACTCCCATGGTAATAAGTAGTGTTGATAAACAGTAAGAGCTCGAAAAAGAGAGTACAACTCTTTCTTGTACATAAAATAATTCAAGGTAATACCATTAAGCTTCTCACTATGGTAAGTGACAAGTCATCGTTCCTGCATCAGATGATGCCAATTTTAATACTAGATGCATCACATTCCAATTCAAAGGGCTTGTTAAAATCTAGTAGTGATAGAATAGGGGCAGAGGTGAGCTTCTCCTTGATCTCCCTAAAGTTTTGTTTAACTTGGTCACTCCATCTAAAACCATCACTCTTCTTTATTAGCTCAGTCAAGGGGGCGACTATGGTACTGAAGTTTTTTATGAATCACCTATAAAAAGAAGTTTTTAGCCTAGTTGCAAATCAATATAGTGCTCTATGCCTCGGATTAAAGGTAGTCCTTTAGGTAGTTCCTTAGGAAACAAGTCAGAAAACTAATCAATAAGCCTTTAGATTTCATTTGGAACATCATTCTAATCTCTTAACTCCATTAATCTTCTAATCAATAAAAACATAAGCTCCTCGACCTTCTTAGCAGCTCAAAGTTCTCCTTAACTCATCACTAAGGCCTTCTTCTTACTTGTTCAGGTGAGCTAATTATGGTTCTTATTTACTTAGGTTGGGGTCATGGGTTGCAACACAATCTTCTTCCTATCCTTAACAAAAGCATAGGTGTTCTTGTACCCATTATGAGTAATATATCGGTCGAACAACTAAGGTCACTTAAGCAACAAATGTGAAGCTCCCATGGGGACAACATCACATAATACTTCATCCCTGTATACACTCCCAACACTGAATGGTATAGTTACCTGTTCAGTTACATACAAAGCACCCTTGTCATGAAGCCAATGTAGCTTATAAGGTTGGAGATACTTAAAGGTCAGCAAACCTAACCTTTACATAAAGGGTTATGCAACTACATTAGTACAACTTCCTCCATCCACTATGATGGTGCATAACTATCCCTTGACGGTACACTTAGTGTAGAATAAATTTTCCCTCTAGTCTTCCTTGAAGTTTGATATGGAACTCAATACTCGTCTTAATACTAAGGTCATCACTTTTCCTTAGTCAACATAGATACAAGTCTCCTCTGCCTCATTAGCTTCAACGTTTCCAAGACCCTTTTCCTCCTTAGGTTCACTATTGTCAGTGCTATCCACTACATCTCCTTGAAGCATTATGATACGTTAATTCAGACACTCAGCAACTATGTACCTGAAGCCTAAGCATTTAGAGCACTTTACCCTGTTGGTCATCTATTCAGAGGTCTACCCTCTTTCATATGTCCTCGGGGCCAGTTTAGCCTTAGTTCGGCTAGGTTGATTTGCTCAGCCATCATCAAATTGGTCAATCCTCTCCTCGACTCAATATGGCCTCCTCGTCTTGGCTTGAACAAGTTGGCGCGGAATAGAGGCTCAAGAGAATGTTGATCTAGGTTGGCTCGAAGTACTTCTTCTCTGTTTTTTAACCCTCTGCATTATCTTAATTACCTCCTCCAAGGTGTAGAACCTTTGCACTTCCACAATGCTACAAATCTCATATTTAAGTCCATAAATGAACCTTAATACTGTACAAGCCTCTGGTTCTTCTACGTCAACTCAAATCAGAAGCATCTAGAACTCTCTCATATAGTCATCAATGGATGGACCTCCTTAGCAAAGTTCTTGCAACTTTGCAAGTGTATCCTGTAAATAGGTCTTGAGCACAAATCTACCCCTCAATAACCTCTTCATCTCATCCCAGATTCTCATACCTCATCTTCTATCCCTTACTTTGGCTGCATTTAGATTTTTCTACCACATAACGGCATACATAGTAAACTCTAATGCAGTAAGTCAAACCTTTACAGCATCTATATATCCATAACAATCAAACACCTTCTTGACCTTCTCTTCCCACTCTAAGTATTCATCTATGTCTCTACTTCGATTAAAGGGTGGAATTTGGACCTTAACATTATCAAGTCTTTAAGGAGCTCGTCATCCTTGCTCTTGCACTTAATAGTACTTAGCCTCTTCTTGTTTCCCCTCATCAGTCTCCACATCAACTTTCTCATTGTCCTCTTCTATCTCTTCCAACTCTAGCCTTTGTTTAATAGCCTGATCTATAACTCCTCCAACTCGCTAGGGTTGAACTAGGCAATTGGCTTGGCTACCTTGGCCATAGCCTCTCTTTAGAACATTTTTAGGTGGGTTACACTATAGCATACCCTAGGGTTGTTGCCTATTAACTTACATCATAAGGACGAGACTCTTAACAAGATTAGTAACTCTCAACAAGATTAGTGAGTCTGTCAAGTTTGTCATCAACTAACCTAAGATTATTACTATTATTTTGACCACGACCAAGTTGAGCACTATTACTTTAGTCTCCAATAACACCTTGGACACTTGATTTCGACATTGTATAATACTTTTCGAATAGATTAACAACACAACATACAAAAAAAACAATGCTACTTTACTACCTAAAACTTCAATTAATACACTAACAGCTTTAACATCCAATAATCAATTAAATAAAATAGAAATGAACTTGCTCTATTTTCGTAGTGAAAAACAGAGTAACAAGAGAACTACACTTACCAACACACGAACCTTCACTACCTAACTCATTACTCCAAACTTACTCTATACGAACATACTGAAGCAACTTCAAAAGGAAAATAGCAGCGACAAACAGCAAACACAAACCAAAACTTCATTATAACTTCGTATACTCTCTTTCAAAACCATGCTTTGATATTAGTAGAGTTGGTGGGTCTTCGGGGTCGAACACATGGAGAAACACCATAACGAAGAGAAAACAAAAGGAAATAAAGAAAAACTAGCAAAGTCTAAGCAGCTACCAATTAGATATGATACACCAATTGATCCTACTCGTCCTATAGTTTTCCATATATGACTCACCAGTTCGAATTAAAAGGTCACTTGCCACTACTCCTGGCTAAAGGGAATAGATAAGAGTTAAAGGGTAATGAGAACACTAGGGTTGCTCAAAGGGAAACTTATATAAATTCTGATAATGATGATTGAAGTTTGTATACAGTTAAGTAGGGGTTTATATACTTGTTTACTAGGGTTACTTTACATATATGAAAAAATAAAAAGGATATTCTTACAATTAGGTTATATAATACATACTAAAAAGGGTAAAAGAGATAAAGAAGATTCAGTATGGAAAGTAAAGAATCCTTCTAAGATCTCGTGCCAGAAGACACATGTCGTTTGGTGGCTGGACGTCAAGAATATGGTACAAAGTAGACGAAAAGAAGAAACGAAAGAGTTTACAATCAAGAGATGACTTAATCTAGATTAGGTTGGAACTTGATAAGCTATTTGTTGTAAAGTAATCAACTTAGGTTACGGTTAAATGTTAGTCATCAGCATGGTCAACTCGGACAGTCTTGAGGCTATCTATTCGGATATTTTGTCATGGTACAACTATTCGACAAGCTCGATACAAGTGATAGCTTGGTAATTAGGTCGGTAAAGGAGGGAAACATAGAGGCTAGGGTAGGAATTCTCGTCTTAGATAGGGCTTCAAACTAATATTCTCTAAGTAAGTCCTTGGAGTCCTCTAGCTCAACTACGTATGATCAGTCCAAGGGGCTAATTCCTATCAAGAATATTGCCCCAAACTTATAAGTCTTTCATGCCCCTTGGCTTTCATGTATGTTTACAAGCCTAATTCTTTAGAGTCAAATGGGCCAATATTGACATCTTTTAAGGTAAAGGATTTATGAATTGCCTTTTTATTTGGACTAAGGGACAAGCTTGGAATGGGGTTTCATTGCATTTTAATGAGACTGAGGTTGTAATCGTATTTTGACTCGATTGGGCTTCTCATTCGTACCGCAGCCAAGAACAGACAAGGTCGATTGTGAGGATGGATCCAAACTTATCAAAAGCTTAAAAAGGGTGATGGGAAACGTGTAAACGAACGAAAAATGAATAAAAAGTAAGCAAAACCTACGAACAGTTTCAAAAGATATGATACACCAATAGAACTTTTGAGGACTCTTAGTACAGCTCAATATGATGCACGAGTTGGTCCGGTGAGGTTATTTGCCACCAAGCCTTATTTAAGGGTTAGGATAAGAGTGAAATAAGAGTAAACAATCAGTGTTTATGAGAGAAAGAATATCCAGTGTATTAATGATTATTCTAATGATGTGCGGCTACATGTACAAGGGCTATTTATACTCAAAAATTTTAGACAACCTACTTAAAAAGGAAAACACAAAAGAGTATTGTCCTAAAGAACTAATGTATAAAGTATACAGAAGGTAAAAATGACTATCCATAGAAAAGCAATGATTAGAGTAGCAAATTTTACAAGTGGTCCTGGATACGTAACAACAATGTATTAATGGTGCTATTAGAGGATGTAAACAAAATAGTATGAGCTAGTTGGGTGGCCGAATAGGAGTTTTGAGCAGGTATGGGCTTGTCTGAACAGGAGTGGCTGAGAATTAGTGCAAAGCAACTCTCTCAGCCTCTTAGCAAGAATGATGCCAAGCAAATGGTTGGCACGAACATGACCGAGTAAGCGTGTGAGGTTTAGTTGCTATTAAGGCATTCTTCAAGTCGAAACACAATTTTTGAGAGGTGGGTAGTCATTCAACTAGACATATAAAATTGATTGATAACAAAGAGTAACTCGGCTTTGGCAAAAGTCGGCTAGAGCATGAGGATTTGTTTTGCCAATCCCTCTAGTCCTTAAGCTTGGCTGTGGGTTAAAGGCTTAGTAGCCTAATTCCTATCATTCCCTCTGGGTTGATTTAGATTTAAATCAACTCTAACTAGTCTTCGCTCAGCTTTCCGTCAAGGTGATATGGACTAAGGTCAGCAATGTTAAAAGTGTTTGAAACCCCATAATCTTTAAGTAGCTCCAACGTGTAGGCGTTATCGTTGATTTTCTAGAGGATTCTAAAGGGTCCCTCAGCCTTTGAGGATAGTTTATTTCTCCTCTTACTCGGACACCTTTCCTTACTCAAGTGTAGCCACACCAAATCTCTTAGTTAAATTTGTTTCGTAGTCCTACCCTTGGCCTTCTCAGGTAATCGTCTAGCAGCTTGGTCAATTTACGGAGTAACTTTGTTGTAGATGTATTGTATGGATTGCACTTGGGCTCTCGCGTCAAGGTCTTCTTGCTCGAATATAGGTACATGGGTGTAATCGAGGGCAAGTCGAGATTAAAACCATATATAACTTTAAAGGGGGTTTGCTTGGTGGTGTCATATACTGTTTGGTTGTAAGCAAATTCAACCATAGGCAAACAAACGTCCCAATCAGCTAAGTTCTTGCCCACTGTAGCTTAGATTAGTGATCCTAAAGTGCAATTAACTACCTCTGTTTAGCTATCAGTTTGGGGGGGGGGATGTGACAAGAAGTACTAAATAGTAGTTTAGTTCCCATCCGTTGTCATAGAATTCTCTAGAAATGGTTTAAGAACTTTGGGTCTCCGTTTGATACTACACTTCTTGGCACGTCATGTAATCGAATAATTTCTTACAAGAAAAGAGAAGCAATAGCTGAAGCATTATTAATCTTGGAACAGGGCATAAAGTGTGCCATCTTATTGAATCTATCAACGACGACCATTACATAATCTTTGTCTCAGGTAGTTCGTAGTAATTCGAGAACAAAGCCCATGTTCAACTCAATTTATGGTCTCATCAAGATAGGAAACAACATCACTTTCCCTTGCTTAGCTCAACATTTAGCTCTCTTGCGTATGGCACAACCTTCAACAACTCAGTGTATATCTTACCTCATTCTTAGCCAAAAGAAATGCCCACTCAACAACTCATACGTCCTTCTTTCCCTAAAGTATCCGAAGAGTCCTCCATTATAGGCTTCCCTAATCAGTAGCTCTCTTAGTGAATAAGTCGACATGCACAATTTCCCTTCTCGAAACAAGTATCCATCTTCCATGTGATACTCATCCACTGTCTTTCCATTGGCATAATGATAAAGTATGGGTCCAAAGTATAGATCCTTGAGGTATTGTCCCTTGATACTCGTAAACCCAAACAAACTAGTCTACAGTTCTATTAGAAGCGCATATCTCCTTGAAAGAGCATCTACAACCATGTTGCTATTTCCTTGCTTATACTTAATGACAAAATTGAATCCTTCAAGGAATTAAACCTACCTTAGTTGCCACTTCGACAACTTGGTCTAACTTTGAAGATACCTCAAAAACTCATGGTTAGTACATATAACAAATTCTCTTGGCAATAGATAATACTACCATACTTGGAGTGCTCAGATGAGTGCTAAGAGCTCTTTATCATACACGAAGTAGTTCAATTGAGGTCCCTTAAGCTTCTAATTGTAGTAAGTAATTGGTCGACCTTCCTGCATTAGGACAACACTTGTTCCATTGCTTGATGCGTCACATTCCAACTCAAATATTTTCTCAAAGTCAAGCAACGATAGTACAGGTGCGAAAGTCAATCTTTCCTTCACCTCAGCAAAGCTTCTTTCCTCTTTTTCTCCCTATCTAAAGTCAGTGTTCTTCTTTGTCAACTTGGTGAAAGGTACGGCGAGGGTGCTAAAATTCTTTATAAATCTGCTATAGAAGGAAGCTAGTCCATGGAAACTTTTTACCTCGACACAAGTAATAGGAGTTAGCCATTCGACGATTGCTTGAATCTTCTTGTTGTCCACTTGTAAACCTCCTTCACTTACTACATAACCAAAGAACACTACTTTTTCCTGGCAAAAGTAACATTTCTTAAGATTGTCGAATAATCTCTCAGCATGGAAAACATTTAATACGACATGAAGATGTTCATAGTGACTCGTCATGTTGGCACTATACACTAGGATGTTGTCAAAGTACACCACGACACACTTTTCCATTAGATTTCTTAGCATATGGTTCATCAATCACATAAAAGTGCTTAAGGCATTCGATAACCCAAATGGCATGACTATCCACTCATAGAGTCCATACCGAGTTTTAAATGTAATCTTCCACTCATCTCTCGACCTCATGCGAATTTGATTGTAGCCAAACTTTAGATCAATCTTGTTGAAAATCTTAGCTCAACTCAATTCATCCAGCATGTCTTCCAACTTAGGGATAGAATACCTGTATTTGATCGTTATCTTATTTACCGCTCGACTGTCAACACACATCCATCAGGTACCATCCTTTTTTAGCATTAAGAATGCTGGAATAACATAAGGGCTGAGACTCTCCCTAACATACCCTCTTTTTAGTAGCTCATTAACTTGTCATTAGAGCTCAAAATCCTATTTGGGACTCATCTAATAAACTAGTTTATTCGGTAGGACGACATTGGGTATTAAGTCAATGTAATATTCTATGCTTCAGACAAAGGGTAACCCCTCGGGCAACTATTCTGGAAACAAATTGGCATACTCATCCAGCAACTCTCTTACTTCTAAGGGTAGTTCACTCCGTTTTCGCAACTCTAATAGATGCCTAACCAATATGAAGGTCAGCATGTCTTCTTTAATAGCCTTTCGAAACTCAACTCTACTCATTATCAGAGTCTTCTTCAATCCTCGAGCTAGTTTTGGCTATAGTTTGTTAACTTAACTCGACAGCATCAGGTTCAACGTAATCTTCTTGCCATCATTCTCAAACACATAGGTATTCCTGTATCCATCATAAATAACTCTTCTATCAACTAGCGATGGATGACTAAGCAACATGTGTGAAGTGTTCATGGGCAACATGTCGTAAAGAATCTCATTGGAGTAATATTTTATTATGATCCGTAGTAATACTTACTGAGTGACATTTAGTGCTCCTTTCTCACTCAACTAATGCAACTTGTATAGTCTCGGATGTGTGATAGTCAACAACTTCAACTTTGTAATCAGATCGACTGATACCATATTGGTGCAACTACCACTATCCATAATTAGTGCACACACTTGATCATTCACCTTACAGGTGATATGAAACAAGTTCTCCCTGTACTCCTCCTCACGTGAGGGTTCCAAGTTCATAGCGCATCGAACTACTAAGATCAATTGATCTAAGTTCTTAACAAACACATCCTCCTCGATCAATTCATCCTCCTAAGAAGCTTCTTTCTCAACAGTGCTAACCTCCTCTTCAAGTTCCTCATTGGTACTTTCCACTTTTAGCTTCAAGACGTCTCTATTGATGATCATAGTCCTTTAGTTCGGGCACTAAGTAGCCATGTGTCCGAACCTTTGGCACTTGAATTACTTGATCTATCTCGTCTTCCTACTAGATCCTTACCCTTTCTCATATGTTTGAGTCAACACGTCACCTTTTGTTTGGCCCTTCTGTTCAATCTTGACATCCCCTTGTCTAATCGCTTCGGTACTTAGTTGACTTCGTTAGCTTCCTTGAATAAGTTGGCTTGATTGAACAAGTCAACTAATCAACGGTTGGGTCGACATTCAACTCATTCTATACCTTTCCACCCTTTGAGAAATTCGTATGGCCTCATCCATTGTGATAAATCATTGGAGTTCCATAATATCTTGAATGTCACTCCTCAATCTAGTAAGGAACTTAGAGATTGTTCGTGCTAATGATCCCTCCACTTCACAATGGATCATAAGCATTTAGAATTCTTGGACATACTTATCAACAATTTGGCTTCCTTGTCTCAACTCGTAAAGCCAAGTAAAAGTGCCTTACAAATAAGTATCAAGCACAAATCTATTTTTGAGTGTTCTCTTTATCTCATGCTAAGTATTAACCTCTTTATATCCTTCTTATTTCCTCATAGCTTGGAAATTCTTTCACCACATGGCCTGTATATCTAGAGAACTCAATAATAGTAATTCTCACTTTGTCATAACCTTCATATTGGTAATAATAAAAAACACACTCTACCTTCTCTTCCCAATCCAAGTAATCATCCGTACTTCCTGACCCATTGAAGCTCAGAATCTAAAACTTCACATGGTCGAATGCTTGGGGTACTCGAGCTCATTCTTCTTCCTCAACGTTATCCATTTCTCCCAAGTCAATTCTCTTCTCATTCGTCCACCTACTCCTTTACCTCAAACTTATCGAGCTAGGTTCTAATCTCTAGCAGGTTTGGCAGCTTGTGGGGAGTTAGGTAGCTTCAACAGGTCGATAAGCCAATGAGTTGATAGCTTAGGTTAAATTCACTAAGAGGTTAGCCACCTCATCAAGTCTCATTCGTGCTTCTTGAAGTACCTTGAGATTGTCAACCATTGTGGACAACACTACTATTGTCATCCCCAACACCAGCATTGATACTTAGTTCAGTCATTTTCTTTAACAAACTCGACCCCAAATCTTCAAGTTGGAGCTACAATTGACATTACTTCTCCAAACCCAAGAATACACATTCCCTTCAAATTAGAAGCTCAATATTCAACAAATACGACAACTAAATTAACACAAAAGCTTGCTCTATTTCACATGCCTAAAACAAAGTATAAACAAAACTTTGAAACAAACTTCTACATTCCAAATGAAACCTCCACTCTGATACCAAGATGATGTGTACTGTAGCTAAGAACAGACAAGGTCGATCGTGGGGATGAATCCAAGCTTACCGAAGGCTTGAAAAGGGTGATGGGAAATGCATGAATGAACGAAAATGAGTGAAAAGTAAGCGAAACCCACGAATAGCTCAAAAGGATATGATGCACCAATGAAACTTCCGAAGACTCACGACATAGCTCGATATGACGTACGAGTTGATTTGGTGAGATTATTCGCCATTTAACCTTACTTAAAGGTTAGGATAATAGTAAATTAAGAGCAAACAATCGGTATTTATGAGAGGAAGAATATCTAGCGTATTAATGATTATTCTGATGATGTGCGGCTATATGTACAAGGGGTATTTATACTCGAAAATTTAGGGTAGGAAAAGATAAAAGGGTATTGTCCTAAAGAAGTATGTATAAAGTATACATAGGATAAAAATGAATATTCACAGAAAAGTAATGATTAAAATAGCAGATTTTACAAGTGGTCTCAAAGATGTGGCGGCAATGTATTAGTAATGTTATTAGAGGATGTAAACAAAGTAGTACGAGCTGGTTGGATGGTCAACCAGGAGTTCTTAACAGTCACGGGCTCATCCGAACAAGAGTGGTTAAGAATTAGTGTACGGTAGCTCTCTCAACCTCTCAGTAAGAATGATGCCAAGTAAGTAATCAGCATAAACATAATTGAGCAGGCACACAAGGTTTGGTTACTGTCAAGGCATTCTTCAAGTTGGCATACAATTTCCGAAAGATGAGAAGTCATTCGACTCGACACATAGAATTGATCGGTAGTAAGGAGTAACTTGGTTTCGGCAAAAGTCAGCTGGAGCATGAGGATTTGCTTTATCAATCCCTCTACTCCTTAGGCTTGGCTACAAGTATCAAGCTTCAATAGGTGGTTTGGTTGACTTAATGGGCTAGTTTTGTGTTTGGGTCAATTGCTTTAATGGGCCAAGAGTTTGTGTTTGGGTTGGTTGCCTTAATGGCTCGAGGGTTTATGTTTGGGTCGGCTACCTTAATGGGCCAAGGGTTTATGTTTGGGTTGATTGCCTTAACGAGTCAAGATTTTGTGTTTGGGTTGGTAGCCTCAATGGGCTAATGGTTAGTTTTTAAGTTGGATACCTTAACAAGTCGATGATTCGTGTTTAGGTTAAGATCATAAGAATTTATAACCGTTAGCAAATTTCTTCTTTTTTTTATCTTTTTTTTTGTGAGAGAGAAAAATAGGGCTTTGATTTTTCAAAAACTAAGTGATCTAAATAAGGGTGGGGATTTTTGGAGTTCTATTTACAAGCTTATGAAATTTATTTAAATTTCCCTAAAGAAGAGAAAATAATGGTTAGATGAATTATATTGAAGAACTATTTATGAAAAGGAACTACTAAAAAACGAAGAACAATAAGCTAAAGGGAACTTTTACTATTTTGAAAAATTGGAGTATAGAAAAACAAAAATAAGGAGCCTAACATTTATTCTAGATTATTACTCAATGAAACTTGACCTTTATTCCAGCCCCCTTAGCTATAATTTGAAAAACCCTGATTTAACTCTCGTAAGCAAGCTTTAACGTCTTCTAGCATTTCATAGGTTTCTCCAAGGACTTATTTAGGATAGATTTTTAAGGCCTGGTTATGAGCTTTAAAACATTTAAGCTTCTCTCTTAGATAGGCAATTTCAGCTTTTAGCAACTATTCACGAATTTTAGGGAAGTCTTACAACCTATCAATTTTTTTATTGTTCACTTGATTACTTACTATTATCTATAGGCCTAAACATTTCATGGAAAAGAATTATTTATCAATGAAATAAAAGAATGTACATGGAAACATGCAAATGTTAGTCGCATTATGTTAATACATTATTCCTTAAATTGCAACCCTAGTATTGAAAAAAAAAATGATTATGTTTCTAAAACACTCCAATATTAGTAGGGTTGCAACTTTTAGGAGTAGTGTATTTAACTCACAGTTTAAAGGAAGTATATGCAATTACGGTGGGTTCTAAAGGTCCTCAAGCTTTGTCACTTTACATGTTTCTAAGGAAATGATTCGTTAGTCACATCAAAGCTTAAATGGGGTAGTGTAATCAGCCCTGAACAGTGGTTACCCTACAATACTTAAAACCTACACAATAGCTTCCGTCATAGGGTTTTAAGATGGCATGGGTTTATTTGTATATACCCTGCATCCTTAATGCACTTATCTCCTTAATATCCCAAGAATGATACATGCAAAAAGTGAACATAGCAATTAAACAAAGTATATTTACATGAAACAAGTCATAACAATAAATAAATAACATAGATATTTTGAAAGGAAAATTTAATTTTGAAAAGTTTTTAAGTGGTCAGCCCTCTTGACATCCTTAGTGGAGTCGCTAAGCTGTTGAGCTTGAGTTTTTCCAGTTTTTATTTGTTTCCCTTAACTTGATTTAAGCTAAACATTGTGCCCATTTAGCTTAAACTCTCAACTAAAGTTAAAAAAAAAAACTTGATTTTTCAATTTTTTTTTTCAAAACATTTGGAGTCTCCACTCGATGAGATTGGGAAAGATGATCAAATTAGAATCAATTAGGCGGATTGATCCTAATTTAGCCATTAACCTACAATCTTAAAAACTTTTTGAAAAGGTTTCAAGAAATCAGATATCTTAGATTTAGACGCTATCCTATTAAATCCTCATTGAGTATTACTTTTAATTTTATGAAATTAATTTATCTTTTAGAAATACCCTTCTAATGACAATATTTATTCATAAATAAATAAATAACTAAAATTACATCAACAAAAAAAGAGAAATTGAAATAAAATTTACAAAAGTAGGAAAAATGATTTTTTTTTACATATTTTAATTTACCTCGTAATTTCCTACAAGTGCCTACATATCTAGTATTTGCGATTAGATTTTCGTAATTCATTCATGAAAACTTTAGTAAGTTAGTGAATTTTAATTTTGGAAATTTGTCGCATTTACGTTTTTATTAAGTTGATTTTTGTTAATGAAAAATTCTAAAAGGGTCCTAGTTTTAACTATTTTATCTTCTTGAAAAAAAAAAAGAACTATAAGGAAACCTTAATTTTTAAAAGGGTTCATTTATTTTTATTTATTCAAAAAAAAAAAGATTTTTCTAAGTGGTGAAATGTGTTTTATTCTTATTTTATTATTAATGTATGACTAAAGCAAAAAACAAAAAAAAAAACAAAACAGAGCCAAGGCTTTTTTTTTTCCTTATTTTTCCTTTCCTATCTTCTTTTGTATTACATGAAATAAAATAAATAAATAAGGAATGAAAACATGGACGGACTAAAGGGAATCTCGTGGGTCAGGAGCGTGGGTCGTCAAGTTGGATCTTAAATCAACTTGGGTGAGTACATGCTTTGCATGTAAGTTATGTTGAAGCAGAGGTAATAATGGCGAAGTCATGTTTAGGGGTGGTTCAGGGGGAATTTTACGTGGGAAACCTTAGTTTCATGCATTTTGAATTAGGAAATGTATGTTTAGGGATCATGCCTTGGCAAAAGGCAGTGGTTTAGGAATGGCGCAAAGTGGCTACGAGTGGTGGTTGGTGGTTGTCGCATAAGGTAGTGGTTAGTAGTTGAAAAGTTGCTATGTGTTAAGGTTTTTGAAGTGTGATGAAGCTGGTCATACAGGTGGTTTATGTTGAGGAAGTGGTGGATGGTAGTTCTTTGCGTAGTGGGTTATCGTTGTTAAGGTTGTAAAACCTTTGGTGGTGCTTACACTAAAGGCTATGATTAGGGGCGGGGTTGATAACTATAAGAAGCTAGGAGCTTGGGGAAGTTGTTGGTAACAGTAGCTACCTTCATAAAGGGTTGAGGAAGCCATAGTTCTAGAGAGAGAGAGAGAGAACTTATGGGTAAGTTTATTTTTAAAGAGAGAAGAAGTATAAAGCCTATAAAGAAGGAATGGGTGATGGAATTCGATGCTAGAATTAGAACAAGGAGGTCAGATTTATAGTAGTCCAAGCATAAACAAGCTTGGAAACTCCATTAGTAGTAGATTGACTAACTTGAATTTCAAGTGTATGGGTGATCTTTTGCGGCCGATTTGGTCTCTAATTTGAGTGAACTTGGACACATTTTGGGTTTGATTCAAAAATAGGATATGTAATCTACATTATTTTCATAATTAATTTGGTAAAATCGTGTAGAAAAAGCGATAAAAAATAGCCTCGAATAGAGCTCATCAAATAGGGAAGGGGGTTAAGGATATGGCTTGAAATGCAGGAGATGACCCATAGGTCATGTACATTGCATGTGCCACGTACTTAAGGGAAGAGTGTCATACACGTACTACTTTGAAAATTGCAAGCGCAATCTATACCTTATAGTTTCATTTGCTTTGCTAGGCTCAAGAGCTTAGCATGAGCATCCCTTTTTTTAAAATGAAAATTAAATAAATAGAAAAAAAATCTTAAAACCAATTTCAGTTCAATACTAGAATTTTCCCTTATTTGACTGACTCTTTAAAAATGTGATCAAGTACACATATGTTGATTTTAATTTTCAATTTGACTTAATTAATGGTTTTATGAGCTTTAGTTAATTAAATATGTGGTTATTTCAAAATTTCTTTTCTAATAAATCAATTAATTTAAGTCTAATTGAAGCGTTGTTTGAAATTACAATTAACTTAAATTAAATCTCATTTTTAGGAAAAACTTAGCGTTAACCATGGTTTGATTATTTTTAGCATCCTCAAATACAGATTATTAAATTGCATGCGTGTACTTAAATTCTTTTTGACCTAAAAAATGGAATAACCCTATCTATATAACTCAAAAACCTCAAAAAATGACCTTTTTTTTTATTTTTCTAAATTTTCTAATTTTTTGTAGTTTTTTCTTATTTTTTTTGTATTTTTTTTTTTGAATTAGAACTATTTTCTTTTATTCTAAAAAGTGCTCTAAAATTACACGGGGTAAAAATAAACTATCTATACCCACTTAAGGCTTGAATAATTTAATCAAATTTTGACATGCATAGAAAGCTTTTTCATGCATAATGTAATCAAGTTTTGTATGTCTAAAGTGAGTCATATAAGTCCATTATATATATTTGTTTTCACATTATTATAATATATTTTGGTTTGCACAAAACATCCAATCATCCCCTTTAATATAAAGGATATTAATAATTAAATCAAAATTTGACATAAATAAAAAGCATCCTTTGCACATCCATTTTTAATAGCAAAAGAAATAAGGATAAATTATAAATACATAACATGAATTTTGATTGTTTTGTAAGGAGGTAATCTATGATTTTATTTCTTTTTTATAAATATGTAACCTGTATTTCGTACTTTTTTATAATACATGTATAAAAGACAAATGTTAAAATATTAGTGGTTAATGTTAGTATATTAATTAACTTAAATTAATAATACAATAAAAAATTTATTAAAAATATATAAATTAAAAAGAAACAAAAAATAAAAAAAAAGCTAATAATTACTATGATCACTTGTTGGCTAGCATAAGGGTAACGGACAATGGATAAACAACTGTGTTCAAATGTGAGTTATGATTCATATGGTGGTGGTAACGGTGATGATAATAGTAGTGGTAAATAATTACTCATTATTGATAAAATAAGCCAATTATTTAATTTTTTTTTTACTTTTTCTAACTTCCTAAGGTGGTAGGTTATTGTATGAGCTCCGAGTCACATTCATCTGTGTGACACTCCATGACGATCACGAGCCGCCCTTTACTCTTGACAAGTGGTTTATAGAATACGTTGATTTGTTTTTGTTTTTATTTTTATATTTTTAATCTTTAATATTTTTTATTTTTTTTTATTTATTTATTATTTTGAAATTATTTTTAGTTATTCTATTAATTCAAATTATTTAATAATAGAATTTATCAATAAGATTTTGACTTGCGTTCTCTATATATGTATTATAAAAAATTATAAAATATGGATAATGTGTTTATAAAAAAGTCACAAATCACCTTTTTATAAAACGTTGAATATAGAAGTCATTTGTTTATAATTTATCAAAAAAATTATGTGCGATGCTATCCCAAAGAGTGACAAAACAGAAGTTGTAAAAGAAAGTTAGGGGAAATCAATAAGCCAAAAAGCTTCACCGAGAGTCGCAGAGAAATTCCAAACAGAAGCTCCAGTTTTGCACAAAGAACCCATCAGAATCGAAGATGATTTCTCAGTTCTTCGTGCTCTCGCAGCGCGGAGATAACATCGTCTTCCGCGATTGTAATCTCTCTCTCTCTCTCTCTCTGTCACGTGCACTCACATTCATAGATCTAATGCATGATAGTTTACTCTACTTTATACCTTTTTCAATTAAGATCAGCACTACTATATGTATTTGAACTGTGTGGAAAATCGAAGTGATTTCTGAGATTAGTTCTTGTACTTGCATGTTTATTTGGTTATTTCGTCTGCTTCAGTGAGATGCGATTGTGAATCATTCGGCTATGGAATTTAATTTTATCTTTTAGCTTGTGTCAGAGTAATTTGAGAAGGACAGTGGCTTAAATTTTTATTAATTAACATAAGATGGCATTCGTGTTCGATGATCATAATGTTATTTTTGTGCGGAAATGATTGTTCTTCAGACTGAATTAGGTATTTACTTCATATATAGGGCCGATACTTTGCAGACCAATTAAGGTTGTACCCCTCTGGGGAAAAATAAAAAAAGAGAGATGTGATTGATTTGAAGTTTGGACTAATTACCAAACAAAAAGGAAAAAAGAGTTTGAATAGTCTGATTATTAGATTACTTGCGAAGAGCCTGAGATCACAATCTCTGAATGAGTTTTGTTCTTTTGTCTCGGTAGTGCACAGTTTTGGGGGTAAATTTCAATTTGTTTGCACTAAGGCTATGTTCACTTCAAATGTTTAGAATAGCATATGGAGTAGTGATTATTAGGGAAGGTTAAGTGGATTATAGTGATAAAAATTCAACTTGTCTTGGAGGAAGAAGATCACATGACTATGGAATGGATCTGTGCAAATTCAAAACATATGGCATCTGTGCTGAAGTGGACCTTCAAGTAAATTTCTAGATTGCTAAAGCCCCTGCCTACTGATCCTGGAGTTGGAAGAAATTCTCGGAATTTAGACCACGTTATGTTGTTCAAATTGGAAGTGGGAAATGGCCTAGCTATCTCCCTATGGTATGATCCTTCTTTGCTTGAAGGCCCTCTTCTTAATAGGTTTGACCCTTGTGCAATTGCATTCTTGGAAGTTTCTAGAAATGGTTGCCTTTGATTACTGAAGGAAAAAGTTGTTCTTTCTCTCAGGACACTATTTAAACTGATTTTTATCACGGGATACATCAATCTGAGTAACTCAAGTAAGAATAAGGTTATTTGGACATCTCCTCATCAGGGGAATTTTCTACAAAATAATGCCTCCAAGTCAACAAGAAGTCATGAACAGAGAGTTTCTTGGGAGAAGGTCATGTGATCTCTAAATAGGTTATGGGGCACTCATTTATCCTTTGGCTGGCATTGAATGGGAGATGCCATATATTGGATGAGCTTTCAACATGGGGAAATATCCAATAGCAACTTTTTTTTCTGTGGAGTTGCCCTGAGTCTTGTAGCCACTTGTTTTTCAACTGTCACTATTCCAATCTTATCTGGTGGTAGTTCTGCCAGTTATTGGGTTGCCCCGTTTCCTACCTTTAGGGACTTTGTCATCCTTTTGTCAAGATAGTTTTGGTGACTCTATTGCCTTTCTACATTCCTCACTTAAATGACTGAAATTATTGAATCACCAAAAAGAGGGATAATATTATACTGAAATTATCTCAACTGCTCAAAGTTACTCCCATATGATCTTTGACATTTGAGAAGATTTCATGATAATTTCCTCTTAGCCAACTGAAGTTGCATTCTTACTCTGTTATCCTCTTAATATTTTGTAATGATGAGCATTTCAAATTCCTAGCATTTGTAGCAAATAATTTGCAAAAAATTGTGGCTGTATCTTCTATCATGAAGTATAGAAGATTTGATTGTAATTTGATGGTTTTCAGATCGCGGAGAAGTGCAAAAAGGAAGCACAGAGATATTCTTCCGCAAAGTGAAGTTCTGGAAAGAGGATGGGCAGGAGGAATCACAAGCACCACCTGTATTTGTAGGTTTTTTTTTTTTTGTTTTTTAATAAAAAAATTGTAGAATTTTGGGCAATATAGGGATGTTGGCTTAAATTGCTTATCTTTTGGGGCATTGTTCGTCTGTCCTGTATTGATTTTTCCTTCTTAAAACTTGACTAGAGTGATCTGATTGATACCGACATGTTTTTACTGATGTAAAAAAGATCCCCATGCATCAACTTAGAATAGTTGTTTTGAGACGGTGGTGCACAATTTTGTCTAGAAAATTCATCCCCAGTTTGTAGAGAGTTGAAAGAGGTTGCATGCAGAATGTTAGGCCTTTTTGATTTGCTCAATTGGCAGTGGGCCACACGAGGTGGCTGTAGTATCAGATGATTCTGTGTATTTTTAATCCTTATGCTGAAAGTAATGGTTCTCTCATTCTTTTTTTCTTTTGGCACTTCTTTCCTTTATTTACTATTTACTTATAGTTTGATTACTATCTGATCATGGGAATTATAATAATTCATGTTCATATATGTGGTTGGATACAAGAGTGTTTATGCAAATCTGTTTGTAGGCAGTGGAAAAATTTTGCATGAAAACACGGGTAATATGTTGAATGCATTAAATTCGAGTGGAACCATAAGAAATTCATTTAAAATTCAAATTTACAGAAATACGTGGGGCTTTTGTCTTAATATGTTAACATTCACTTGCTTTTATTATGACATATGGATTGAGGCCCATGTGGAGCTAATTAAATGATCGGGATGAGCTTTGGATTTCCTCTTTCATATCATGTGAAATTTAAATGTAACCATGACTAACTCATTTAAAAGCTTATGCTTCTAATATAAGTGTGATTTAATGTGTCTTTCAGTTGAATCATTTATCACAAAAGGATCTCCATTGCATAATTGCTTTTGGACATGCATCTATTTAGATGGCCATTTGTTTGAATGTCTTGGACAACTATTGGAGTTGAGTTTGCTTAGTTTAATTGTATTAGCATGCTTTTTCCCTTTCTATTACTGGTTCCTTCAATGATTTGAGTTATTCTTTATATCCATCTATGCTCTCTGTGATCCAGCCTTTCAAAATAAAATCATATCTTTAGCTAAAGAATACATGTATATGATGTTTTGTGATATTTCCTGAACTACTTTTTTGGATGAATGATATTTCCTGAAATATAAGTTTACCTCATTTGCATTCATATGTTTGTTGTTGGCATTGTTGGAGTGGAGCGTATTTTTATTATTTGTTTGTTAAATGGAGCATATTATTATTTAATTTCTTATGTGAAAGGATATCACTACATGGTTCCTTAATTGACTTTCACCTCCCTTATGTCCTCTCTGTGAAACAGAATGTTGATGGTGTGAACTACTTTCATGTGATAGTAGCTGGGTTACTATTTGTAACAACCACAAGAGTTAATGTATCTCCTTCTCTTGTATTGGAGCTTTTACAACGGATTGCGCGAGTAATTAAAGATTACCTTGGTGTCTTAAGTGAAGATTCTCTAAGGAAGAACTTTGTTCTTGTATACGAGTTGCTTGATGAAGTAATTGTAAGTTTTTAACGGTCCATATTTTCTTGCTAAATTTGTAATGGATGATCATTCTTATTTGTGTCAGCTTGGTAACAAGTTAAATTGTCATTTGGCTATATTGGGCTTTAAAAGGAGCTGAAATGAAGTGGAGTTTATGCTAATTGCATTCTTTTTTTCTTTTTTCCTTTTTCAATGTTTCCCTCCACTCCGAGAAGTTTTATGTACATTTAACTTGAGACTCAATGTATAATTTGTTTCAGGACTTTGGCTACGTACAAACAACTTCCACAGAAGTATTGAAGTCCTATATATTCAATGAGCCAATCGCAGTTGATTTATCACGTTTGCCACCACTTGGTCCAGCTGCAATTTTTATGGTATTGCATCTTCAAAATTTCTGTTCTCAGAACTAAGTTTCACAACTCTGTTGATTATCAACATTTCCATTTACATTGTGCAGCAAGGAACTAAAAGAATGCCAGGTACAGCAGTCACAAAATCTGTCATTGCAAATGAGCCTGGGGGGAAGAAGAGAGAGGAAATATTTGTGGATATTATTGAGAAGATTAGTGTCACTTTCAGTTCAAGTGTGCGTATTTTATTCCCTACTTTATGTTTTGTATCGCTCTATTTTAGGAGCTCTATTTACATGTTTTCTTGTTTATACTATGGCACTAAAAGAAGAATGCCTGTTGAATGCCTTGTATGACTAAACCAAGGCGTTATCCAGATTCTACAAATTACAAGAGGCATGTTGCTTCACGTGTTGATTGTCAGGGGGATAGTTTTATTTTCTACATACTATGCAACTTGCTTTTTGGTGCTTTTTCAGACAAGTTCTCTGGGAAAATTGGCTTACACCATAGTTTATATAATTGAGCTCCGATTGTCAACCATTCACCTAAAAGTGATGTCAGTAATATCATCTAGAGATTCACAAACAAAAGCTTCTGTGTGTTGCTGGTTCATTTATAACTTGGCATAGAAACTGGAAAGCATATGCTATCAAATGTAGGTTCATTTTGTGTTTAATGGGAGTCAGCTTATCCTTTTCCCAGCAAATTAAAGAACCTATTGGATGCAGTTCAAAGTTTTGGGAGAGTTGACAAGGTCTGAAAGAGCTAATTAAGACCTGATATCCATAGAGCATCTTTTTTTCCATTAAGCTACATCCTTCCACACAGCACCATCTATGCCTGCTTATGGAAGTCTTTGACTTTACTGGTTATATGGTTCTGGTTTACTCAAATTAAAATGGGAAAAAAAAAAAATAGAAGTACAAATTTTCCATTAAAGTGTCTTAAAACACTTTTGGAAGGGCATTTCCCCCAACCCCATACCAATGCCCCCTCCACCTGCAGCCGCCCAAAAAGAAAAATAGAAAACGCTTATTCAGTTTGTCCGACATGCATGTCGGTTCTCCTTTTTCCCTCTCTTGAAAGACTTGCTTTTCATAAAATAGACACATGTCATGTTGGATGCAGCCTGGACACTTAATACAACAAAAAAAAGAAGTATTGGTTCATCATAGAATTTCTATTATGTTGGGTGACTTACATCTTGGCTGGGTATTTAAAAAAATTCTATTCATGCTATTATGTCCTAAGGTTCTGAAATCTGTTAGACTTGGTACAAAGAAACTTGGTCTATTTGATAGAGGAAAGAGATGTCAATTTGCTAGAGAGACCATTGCTAAAATTTCGATTTGGTTACCGATAATTTTAAGTAATTTATATTTGTTTTCTAATTTTTATTTTTTTAACAGAGTCAATAGTTATGCTACAATCGGTCCATCTATGGCATTTTGGGGAGGTTAGGTGCATGACCTTTACATATTATTGCAATTATGTTCAACTATTTATTCTTTAAGTAAAGTCAATACTTTTGGCTATATAATTGTGTAAAATTGGTTTTGTACTTCCCACTTGCTTTGTTTTCCTCTCACAAACTGTTAGGGTTCATTTATGTTCAATTAAAATATTGCTATCCTCCTCCCCTTTCCTTTAGGTTATTCCTGCTAAATAAGAGTTGCTCTAATTGTTGTTTTTCCTTTTTTGGGTATTCTTAGGATGGACCTTAATCTGCTTTATTTGCTTTATCTCCTATTTAAATACTGATATTACTCTGCAATGATTATTCTACAGGGATATATTCTTACTTCTGAAATTGATGGTACCATCCAAATGAAGAGTTATCTCTCAGGGAATCCTGAAATTCGAGTTGCTCTCAATGAGGAATTGAGCTTGGGAAGGGGTGGCAGATCTTTTTATGGTACTTGCTGACATTTCCCTTCCTGAAGAAGTTTTATAATATTATCTTCTGTTCTGTAGCTATTTCTTCAGAAGCATGAATTAAATATGCTAGTACCAAATGCATGCCTGGTAGTAATAAATGCAATGTGTCTAGTTTCTTTAGAACTTTGGACCTGGGAAACCACTTTCCCTAGGACCACCAGTCAGCAACTTGCTTTGAGGATATCAATCTGCATTTCTCCTTTTTAATCTCTCAATTCAGTCTTGAAGAAGTTATGCAATATTATCTTCTGTTCTGTAGCTATTTCTTCAGAAGCATGAATTAAATACGCTAGTACCAAATGCATGCCTGGTAGTAATAAATGCAATGTGTCTAATTTCTTTTGAACTTCGGACCTGGGAAACCGCTTTCCCTAGGACCACAAGTTAGCAACTTGCTTTCAGGATATCAATCTGCATTTCTCCTTTTTAATCTCTCGGTTCAATCTTTCCTAAGTGAACTTCGACCATCTCAAATAATCTATGCAACAAACCAAAAAATACACTAAACATGCCCGAAAACTCACACAAGCTTTAACCGTGTATAATAGCCCATATACGATCAGCCTAACTAACCAACCACAGATTACCGACCATTGAAGTACCCTTATGTCACATTTGATATTTAGGAGTGGTTTTGGAATGGAATCAAGTTTCCAGCTTCCATTCACTTTTCTATGTTTGGAATTACTTTTAAAATGTGGAATTGTGATTCCGTAAAATCGACGATTCTAACTTTAAGAGATAATTCGATTTTACCTTCAAGGAAATGAAATTGCAATTTTATTCTGTCTTATTAATAATCATTAATTAAAATTACTTCTTTAACCTCTAACCTAAATATGATATCTAATAATTAAAAATATTTTTAACAAATAATACTATATGCACGTTCTATTTCATTCAATGGGCATTTCCTAACACATGAAAGGATTGATCATTTCATTTCAATCTATTTAATTCGAAACTATTCTTGCATATCAAATGTGATATTAAAATACCATTCTGCAGCAGTTGTAATATTCATAAACAACTCCAAAGAGGGGAAAAAAAAAAGAAAGAGAGAGAGAAAAATTGCAAGCAGATGGGCATTCCCCTAAATCCAATTCATATCTCCATCCAAAGCCATGAAGAGCTGCTTCACCCAATCTGCGAAACCATCAAAGCTGGAGCTTCGGCAACTGAAAAAAGCAAATGTTTGACCTATGAAAATTGTGCTGGTGGATTCAACAAACTTAGTCTTTAGGGGTCACTTCCTAAACTAGTTTTACCTATACTGATGCTTTTAACGGGGCATTTTCATTCATTGTGATAGCACAGGATATGCTCTCAGTTTTTTTGCCATGTAAATACTCCTTTTTGATTATATAAGATTTACTGAATTATCAAGGATGAAAGAAACTTTTGGTTGCTGAGCATGTTTCCATGGTGTTCCTTTTTCTTTTTCCTTTTATGGATGTGTAAGGGCCATGAATGTACTCATCCTATCAGGCTTTCGTCCTTTTTGACAGATTATAGAAGTTCTTCTGGTTCAGGAGCAGTGATCCTTGATGATTGTAATTTTCACGAATCAGTACGACTTGATAGTTTTGATGTTGACAGAACCTTGACTCTGGTAAGCAATTTCTGAATAAGTTAGCTCCATCAATTTGGCAATTGTTCTCATTCTAGTCTTCAAGTAAATGATCATCCTGTTTTGGGTTCCAGGTTCCCCCCGATGGTGAATTTCCAGTCATGAACTACCGCATGACCCAAGAATTCAAGCCTCCATTCCGTATAAATACATTGATTGAAGAGGCAGGAAATCTTAGGGTGAGTTGGTCTACATTGTCATAGTGCAAGGAGGTGCCATGTTAGCTATTATGATATTGTATCAGCATATCGCAGATTATACCTAATGCTGGCTGTTGCAATTTTCAAACTTCTATTACATGTTGACGTGCCCAACTTTTAATACTATAGAGGTGAACTTTTCAGGCTGAAGCAATCATCAAAATACGGGCAGAATATCCCTCCAATATCACTGCAAATACAATTGTGGTGCAAATGCCAGTGCCAAAATATACTGCCAGGTAATGCTTTTCACGGGACATCTTTCATATATTGTGTTGCTGGTGGAAGTAAAAATCTATGTGTGTTGGTTTGATGATATATTGTAAGGTTTTGCTAGATCGTTTAATCTTTAGTAAGACTTCTAGTTGGACAGCAGCACATGCCATGCTTGATTTCAGGGCCTTGAATGTAATTCTTTTGTCAATGCAAATTTTTGGGTATCATCTTTGTAGGAATTTCATGTGTACGATTATGAACTTGGGTCAAGAATTAGCTTCTTGTTAACTACTATTAAGTGAATTTATCTAGTAAATATCCTTGGAAATTTTTGGGCAATGTTGCTTCAATACTCTTTCCTCTTTTGGTGTTTGGAGAGAGTAATGGTAAGATAATCTCTGCAGAACTGACAAGCTCTTTGGATTGTTTTTCCTTTGCTTTAAAAGTAAGACTGTTGTCCTGTTCCTAGGGCTACATTTGAGCTGGAACCTGGATCGGTTGGGCAAACAGCTGATTTCAAGGAAATGAACAAAAAAATAGAATGGAATATAAAGAAGGTGACAATCTATTGCTGTTTTCCAATGACAATCTATTCCTGTTTTTGAATTATCTATGCTTTCTGATTTGCCAAATGCAAAGGGATTAATGATTTCATGTTCCTTAAAATGCTGATGTGCATTACAGATTGTTGGTGGATCTGAACAGACACTTCGTGCAAAACTTACATTCTCACAGGAATTTCATGGTATGAAGTTGTAGTAAGTACACACAAAAGGAAAATACAACATATCATTCATTTATTGTGAATACTTGTTTCTTGTATGCCTCATTCAGGAAATATTTCAAAGGAATCTGGACCAGTTAGCATGACTTTTACAATACCCATGTATAATGCTTCAGGGCTTCAGGTAATACAATCTTTTGACTCCATTTGTTTCACTGATATAAGTTTTTTAGCTGAGAGTCTGGCATTCACTTTGTTAGGATACAGTAATACCATTGCCGTCCTTTTAACATGCCTAGAACGAGCACTCAATTGGTAGATCTGTTTTGTGTACTGCTAGTATTAGTGAGCATTACCTTAGATCATCTCTAGTGGCTTCTTTTTCAAAATCCATCTGGATCTTTTGTACCTGAATTTTACCCTGCACTGCTAATTTGGGTGTCTGAAAGCATGCGATGCTGTGCTTTTGAGATGTATTTGAGATTGTCCTACCGTCCTTTTTCATCTAATTAACTTCTATTCTCTTCTGAAAAACAAGCGAGCATTTTTTAACTTTCTTTAGTTGGCTATATTGCCACTTACCTGTCAGTTGGCATTTCTATCTCCTCTGATTGTGTTGCTTGATTATGCTTTCCCATTTGCGTCATTTGCGCCTACTCAGAAGTCACCGTCTTGAAGTCTGAGGTTTTTTTCCGTGATTTTTTGATGCAGGTGAAATACTTGCAGATAGCGAAAAAATCCAGTGCTTACAACCCGTACCGATGGGTGAGATATGTCACACAAGCCAATTCTTATGTTGCACGCATGTGATGTGGGATGTATCGGAGTCTCTCTCTTGATTCATCAGTGTGACCGTGTTATTGTCAATTAAGGGTTACATTTCCTCTTTATTATTTTTTTCTTGTATGATTTACGTCTATCTCATCTATGCATCAATTTTGGTTTTGCTTTGGTCAGCTTCTATCTGCTTCAATCTCATTTAAAGATAAAATAAAGCCACCTCTTCGGAATATCGATGGATATTCATCTGATTCGACGTACTTTTCTTGCGAGTCGCGCACTTCTAGAGCACCTTAGCTATCCAATGGGCCGATTATCTACTTTTATAACTATTTAGTTACGATAAATTCAATTTTAGGAGTGACCCTGTTATGATTTTGATAAAGATCAGGCTAGTTAGCTGAAGCTACATTGACTTTAGGTAAGATTTTCTCAGGCAGCATGGCAATGCACCTACATTACATTACTATGGTACATATGGCGATAATAGATGAAATGGTTCAACTAACGAGACACATTTTCCCAACCACCACCACCAAGGTCCCTCTATTTTCAAGATGCCGCATCCCAAATCTTACCCTCTATAAAAGGCCAATACTGGTTGTCGTACTGATCATACTCAGAACAATTCTTCACTCGTAACATCTCATTCCAGTGAATTTCCTCGTCATATTGATTTTTCGATTAGCCATGGCCAACCATTTAAAACTGCTTTCTGTGTTAATCATCTCCCTATGCATTGCAAGCGCTGATTTTGCACTTGCTTCACGTCGCCTTCTGGATGCAGGCTCTGAAACTCCCAAGCCTGGATTGCCTATGCCAACATTGCCGAAACCCGAACTCCCAACTCTTCCTAAACTCGAAATCCCAACTTTGCCGAAGCCCGAGTTGCCTTCGTTGAAGCCCGAAATTCCAAAGCCCCCTGAAATACCAAAGCCTGAATTGCCGAAGGTTCCTGAGATACAGAAACCTGAAGTTCCAAAGGTTCCAGAGATGCCAAAGCCTGAAATCCCAAAACTTCCAGAAATACCAAAGCCTGAAATTCCGAAGGTTCCAGAAATTTCAAAGCCCGAAGTTCCAAAATTCCCCGAAATACCAAAGCCAGAAATCCCAAAGGTTCCTGAGATACCAAAACCTGAAATCGCAAAGGTTCCTGAGATGCCAAAGCCCGAAATTCCAAAAGTTCCTGAAGTACCAAAACCCGAAATTTCAAAAGTTCCTGAAATACCAAAGCACGAGATTCCAAAGTTACCCGAGGTTCCTCATATCCCTGAACTACCAAAACCCACTATGCCAACCTTCCCAGAGATCCCAAAGGACATGCCCATCCCATCTAAACCTTGAATTGTTTTGCATGGATATACGTAGACTCTCGTTCATTTCGCTATAGGGTTCATTCCATGAGCTTGGAGGCTGTTGTTTATTTTAAATTTTCAGATTATATTTGTCGGATGATCATTATTGAGTGTTTGTTTGTAACATTTGTTGAATCTACTACACATCATATGTAGTCTTGTGTGTTTAATTATTAAAATATTTTGTTTTTTCTACTTTCTATAATTTCAATTCGCTACAGAGAGCATATGAACATTCTTTTCTCAGCGCATATTGCCCTTTTCGCGTTGAACCAGTTCTTATTACTCCTAATAAGAGCTTAGCAAGATGCAGTAGCTAGCTGAATGATATAATTTCTTATTTTACATTTTTTTTAATTAAGTAATAAGATTGTAAAATACGATCTACAGAACCCCCATCTTTATTTTTAACCGTTGCATCCTCAATTAGATTTGACAGAAAGAGGAATCTGCCAAACATAGCCTTAAACTCAAGAAGTAAAAACCTCACTGGAGGCATCCCATGAAAAGATCAATTGCTATTAACCAGGCTGAGCTGGGCCGAAAACGAGTGTGAAAAAGGCCCTATTCAGTTTCATTGAACTTCCGTTCGCGCTTGAGTCTTCACTTAGTTGAGTACTTGCCTATCGTGCTTAAAATATAGCATTAGCGTTTATAAGGTAGTTCTAACTGCATTTTGATAACTCAACTAGCAGGAAAATAATGGCATTTCCACCCCACCACCCCCACACCTGCGCCGCCCCCCCTCCCCCATATTTTGGTATCGATACTTAGTTTCGGTTGCATGTTAGCATTTTTACTTTACTTTTAATTTCATTCTGGCGTCTTTCTATTCATTGATTTGTTAAAAAAAAAAAAAAAAAAAGTATTTTCTTAACCCCCTTTTTAAAAAATAAAAAATAAAAAAAAATTTGTACCGAAAATTTCAATTGTACACAACTTTTGTAAATGATATCTATTTTAGTAAATTTTATATAGTTGGAAAGAGTTGTGACATATATTTTTATTTTGATATAAAATCTAGTACATGTGTCGAGACGGCCTATACCACATAATGGTCATAACTTGCGAGATAGCTACCGTTTGATTTTGAAATGCAAACCCTTGGATCCACTAGATGATACATCTATATAGTATAGTATTTTATAATATCTCCATCAGTGTCCAGACACTAATTTTTCAAAATTTTATGATGCCATAACCCGTAAATAGAACGTTAAATCAGTGCAAGCTTATAGCCTCTGGATAGATCATATTACTGATTGCCAATTTCACTGAGAATTACATAGTTAAGAATCACTCATTTTAAACAAACTGGTTTTACTCTTGTACTTTCTTATAATTTTCGAAGTTGGGATGAATGATCAAATTTAGGAACTTAAAAAACATTTACGATCAATGTAGATTATTTCAGAAAATAAAAGGAGAATCAGAAAGTATAGGAGAATTTCAAAAGTAAAGGATTGGTATAGGAAAAAATTACACAAAATGGTTGGACGAAGATAGCCTTAGTTTTTCCTCTAACCTTTCCTGTGTCAATCCTTTATTTTAGTAACATTAGTGAGGTAAAATTTTCCAGACAACGAAAAGATAACAAAATTTTTAGGAAAATTATAAAATTCAATATAAATTGGTAAAAGGTAAAGTGTGATAAATCATGGTTAAGTAGTCTCACATGAGATGCAAGAAATAGTAATACTAATTTATAAAGTTATAACTGTAAACATTTTATCAATATATAATTGTAATTTTTAGGCCAAGTAGTTAATTTACTCTATTATATTTATTGACTTGGTTATTTATAACTTTTAGCATAGGATATTACAAATAGTATTGGAATGAACTTCTTGTTAGTAAATAGATGATTCCGATTTAGCTTTAGTTTAGAGGAGAGGTCAAAGGAGAGTGTGAAGTATTATTAGGATATGACTCCTTATATACTTCTAAGATAATCTATATGTAATGAGTGGGTCTCGCGATAAAGACGTTGCATATTTAAAGAGAGAAGATTGTGATAAACCATGGTCAAGTTTGTCTCACACAAGATATGAGAAGTTGTAGTATTAGTTTATTTATTAACATATAATTGTAACTTTTAAGTCAAGTGGTTAATGGGCTTCTTTATATTTGTTGACTTGATTATTTATAGATTTTGGCTTGGGAGTTCATATAAGATAAGAATGAACAAATAAATTTAGGAGATAAAAATTTTAAGTTTTGTAATTTTAACCATTCATTGTGTCAAATTTGAGAATTTAAAAATTATATGAAAAGAGGGACGATTTCCAACTGTATAATTTCTAGTCAAATCAATAGTTTGTTGATAGCTCGTAACATGATGGCTATAAGTTTGCAGTCGCGGAATGTCTGATTTGCAGCAAGTTATAGTAACGCAGGATTTGAAAAACCATTACCTGGACACTACCATAGATATGTACATGGAGGTGTATTATCCAAAGAGTCCTGAAATTCACGTTTCGAGGCCAAATAACACTTGCAAGTTATTACCAATTTGTAACTTTGTCTGATCCAAGATGTTCTGAGATATGCATTAGATTTTATTTTTAAACAACAGTATATATGTAGCTTCTTAATGATATAATGTTCACTAAAGAGGACATTATATACAAAAAAGATATGCACAACTGAAATATTTTATAACAAAAACAATGTATTTTTAGTTTTCAAAATAACTTATTAATTAAAAATCAAACAATATTTTCTTATAAAGTAATGAGTGGTTGGAAACCAAAGTGCGATGAAAAATAAATTATAGATACTAAAAAATGTACAAGCCATTAATCTTTTCACGCAACTAAAATAGAAATATAGATGGTAACCTTTGGTGTTTTTAATGTAATGTCTTGTGACTTTTAGCTACAACAATAATTATCATTGATAGCATATTTGATTGACTTCCATAAAAAGTGGAATTCGTATCTTATAAAGTTATTATTACGTTTGCACTTTATAGAATAGTTATTTACAAAACTTTTATCAATCCCTATCTAAATAATAGGAATAATTATTCATTAGTCTTTTTTATATGTTTTTATACTCTACTCAAAAGATTGTAACCCAATAGTTAAACCGTATAGTGGAGAAAGGGTAAATTTACATCGTTAGATCAATTTTAATTTTTAATAAATTATACTTGTAGATTATATTCTTTAATAATTGCAATAATTATATTTCTATTTTATTTCATCTAAACATACTATAAGGATACTCTTGCTTTAAAGCAGGGGAAAAAAAAAAAAAAAAAAAGAAGTGAAATCCTTCCCCCACCATCATCCCACTGTTACGAGCTTAAACAGTTGAAGTAACAAGGTTTCCACAATCAAATCCAGAAATAACCTTGGAGGGATAAAAAGCAAAAAATCGAACAATATAGTGGCGACGAAATTTGGAATGCTTCCGTCGTGTAAATCTTTTTCCCTCAAAGTGTTTGAACTGTTCTTAGGACACACACATATGTCAAATATATATATATACATACATACATATATTAGTAAGAAATACTGAAATGGTTCAAAACAAATGATAGTCACTGATACCAAGGTAGCTGTCTCAAAGTGCAATAGTTTTTCTTTTTATTTCTTTTATTATTTGGCAGGATGATCTGAACAGGTTAAATACAATGGATTGATGCTTGTTTAGGAGAGTC
The DNA here is from genome assembly GCA_024138015.1 of Lumnitzera littorea. Taxonomy (NCBI): domain Eukaryota; kingdom Viridiplantae; phylum Streptophyta; class Magnoliopsida; order Myrtales; family Combretaceae; genus Lumnitzera; species Lumnitzera littorea. The sequence continues at coordinate 37,818,780 of JAMXBB010000012.1, forward strand.
TAAGACGTTTTTCTTATTTTTTTCATCACGTTTCCATGTAGTGTAGGAATCAAACCTGAATTATTACAGCCGCCGAGACCAATATCTCAATCCTAATGATATCAAAGTGGAACAGTTGTTGCAGTCGTTACTTTCCTTTAATGAATTTTACTAGATTAGTGGGTTAGTGGGTTACCTCAAGTTAAAAAGAAAATGTTCCAGTAAAAATTTGACTTTTGAGAACCTTTAAGTATTGTTTGTCATGCTGGCCATGAGAGAACGCTTGTGATGGAGTGCCAGCTGATGATGATATCACATGATTCGTTAACGGAAATAAGGATTCATCAATTTTGTTTTAAGTTGATGCTTCTCGTAATTAACTTTTCTCCCTCACTGAAAATTTCTAAAGTTCGTCTATTCCAATTTCCAAATTGCTGTCATCTTAATTATGTTGACATAACGCCATTTTCACTCAACAAAGTTATCCATTTTTCCTCATTTCACTGTATATAAAAAAAAAAAAAAAAAGAGTAAGGATGATTGAAGTTTTGATCGGGGCTTGCAATTTAGCATACCATTTGTGAATTTGAATATGTCACGATATGATTATAAATGAGTTTATATATATATATATATATAAATACCGACATAAGATAGAAATATATTAGATATGTTTAAACATGATAAAATTCATGTTTAGGTTTGATTTAACCCACGAGCTTGCTTATGAACTCATTTAGGAGCTTGTTTGTCAAATAAGTTCTACAAACAAGTCTCAAGTATGACCATAAATTGTTTAGTTTTAAATTAACCAATATTTTGAAAGTTAGAATAGCATTATTTTCTTTGTTTACATAAATATGTAAAGAAAGGCAACATGAGTACAAGTTCAAATATTAGTAGCAATAAGTCAAGAGCTCAAAATTCTATTAATGGCGAGTGAGCATTTTACCTTTTAAAAATACATATATTGTATTTAAATTTATTTAACTTATTATAATACTTATAATCTGTAATTTAGTTAAGAATTTCAATCCTTTAAAAGCGTACAAACACTTATAAGTGTCAATAAACTTGAATTAGATTTATATTTGTACGAGGAGCGGCATAAAATTTTTTGAGTTATTGGAATACTAATTAATCTCAATATGTTCGAGTTACAAAAATGACACATGGTATTTCTATCTTTGGAATTCGCTTTTAGTATGCTGTTAAGTTCTTAATTAACATAATAGCTGATTGAAGTTGAAAAATTATGGAAACTCTTTTGTGTAGAAATAATTAATTTTATGCAGAATGTAATAAACTAAATTATGTCTATAAATATTTCAACATCATATATTTTGTATTAATACAATTTTTTTACATAAAGATTCTCCAATTATCTCTGTAAGGAAACTACCACTAATAATAATATCCCATTGAGATAATGTTTAAAATATTAATATATTATATAGTCAATCAATATTTAGATTTGATATATTTGATCAAACTTTACTTTACTTTATAAGTATTAAGATTATATCATTTTTATTTGCAAAGTGTTAATTTTATTATTGTTATTTTCCCTATTAATTTAAAATTATTTTATAGATTTAGTTATAATTTTTTAACCAATAAACATATTCAACTCAAATATAGGTCTATGTTTTCATAGATTATTAAAAACGAGTTGGATTACGAGATAGAAGTTTTTAAGATACAAATCTATTTAAACATGAACATGAAACATGATGGGTTGACCTAGATTACTCTCTTCACATTTCTCTTTCTCTTTTTATTCCAAATTACTTAATAAATTTTTTTTTTCTTTTACTCGAGTATTCTTCTTTCATACATTGATACAATATAAATTCTCCTTGGATTATCTTATATAGCTTCGATACATTTTTTTTAATCTATTTTTGTACGTATATCAAGGATAAGGACTAGTATTATAGGAAGTTCTTTTACCAAATATAATGCAGATTACTTGTAATTATCAATATATTTATTCCATATAGAATTACTATTACAGTATCAATTGAATTTTGCGTGTTGAATAACTATTCCCAATGAATTGCTATTACCTAAAATATTGAATAACAATTAATCTCTCCAACTTATGAATTGTTATTCAATGGCCTATTTATCTTAGTCATAAATACCTTATCCTTGTAAGTTGTCTTTAGTTCGAATTGATTATGAAAAGTGGAGAAAGGTAGACATTTTGAGGGTATATTGGACAATTTATTTTTTATTCCTATGTTATTCATCATTCAGTATTATGTCAACTAAAGAAAGTAATGGATATGTAATAACTGTTATATATCTATTCAATTCATATCGAATTGCAATTTAATCCTCCTATTCAATTAGATGAAGTCAATAGGCAATTAATTCAATATGACCAACTGACCATATGTGTTGGTAAGAAAATTTTGAAAGGTGAATTACAACAAGACCTTTTCAAAACTACCTAAATTATTAAAAACCTTTGATTTTTCTAAAATACTAAACTTACACCATTTGAAATATGTTGACATTGAAAAATTTTTCCACTTTCTTAATAAGGTTTTCAAACTAGCAATTCTATCTAAAGTCACCCAAAGGATTTATAGAATTCAAACATAGAATTAAGATGTAGAAACGTAAGTTATATAAACTAGCTTTAGAAACCATTAATACATATAGTAGTTATATTAAAACTTAAAATATATGATGGAAATAAAGAAATTTAGTATATACTTTAGTTAAAGTATAAATTATACAACAAATATTCAAGTATAAGTCGTTATACTAATACCTAAATTTAAAATTTAACTAATAGTACTAATATAAATAAAACTACAACATAGATCACTATAATAAAATAAAAAATTATAAAAAATCATTAACCATCTATTGATGGCAATCATCAAAATTACCACAAACAATCCCATCGAATGTTTTTATTCGTTCTACAACCAATAATATTAATATCATCTAATTTAAATCTTTTAAAACATAGTTGGGTTTTAATCTTCAATAACATCAATATCATAAATAGCCTAATATGCTCAAATTAGACAATATGTAGAACCAATCACAAACTTGCAATTTTACCATATCTTATTATTTCACTCGCAATTCCACCATGAGCTTATACCAAAATGGCTTTGATCAATTTTAACTCAAAAAAGTCTAATAATATAGTAAAGTTATAAAATCGTAAGAGTTAATCAACGACTTAAAAAACCAAATTGTAGTCATATATTGAAATGTAATTTCACTTAATTTTTTATGTCTATTTATAACCCAATTTGACTTGTATTGATCGATAAAGTATAAAATCAAGAAGCCTTCGAATCAGACGATGGATCAACCGAAGAAATAACTACAAATTTATATTTTGATATAAACAGTGAATCGGTGTTGCATTAGGGAGAAATCTTACAATATCAATAATTTTTTAAGGGGGCATGAGTGCAATATTTCAAAATACAGAACCCTTTTATAATCTTGATAGATTTTGCATAATACTAATGTAATTCACCCAAATTTGATATATTGAGAAGTACAAAAAGGACTTTCTCTAGAAGAGAACCACGCCTGCGATTTGAAAAGTTAACATGTCATAAAATTTAGCAATATATTATGAGTTGGAGCTTTTTCGTGCACTGAGACGAATGATCCATAAAGAATATGGAGATAGATGCTGCTCGTGCAGAAGTTTGAGAACTATTGATGAGACGAGAGAGTAATTCCACTATACCATATCATCCTATTTCCAGCTCAAATTTTTGCAATGATATTGTATTATATTAGTCCTCTCAGACAGGAAGCACTCTAGCAATTTTTAACTTTTGACCAAACAAAACAAAAAGAGCTTGATTCCAGCCAATCCGATATTTCTTTAGTCATTTTATGTCCCCTTTTGAACAACCAAACCGAATCTACATTTGAAGTTGGCTTTCGTCCAGATTACATCAATGATTCTCCGAGAGGTTGCTCTTTTGAACCATGTAACAGTTTCTTGGGGATTCAAAAAGAAAAAAACCAACGAAATATTGTCTGTGAATAATATATTTGTAGGTATGCTGTTAGAATTCTAAAGTTAAGAGGTTTGCTCTAAACTTCGACGGGTGTTATTTATATTTTTCGGGGGGGGAGGCCTTTTATATAAGAATTATGTCAATTTTTATACTCACCTTCCCTATTCCTTTTTTAAGTCATATTTGTTTTTGAACGTGTAAAACGGGTATATTGTCCACAATAAGCCAGTATATTTCTTCTATTCTCCAAATATTTGCCGAGTTCATATTGTAGCAACTCAAAAGTCGAAGTTTGATTTAACTTTTTTTTGGGTCAAATCAGTGGTTGGCACCAAATTGCACAAAGTTGTCAATTCCATCAACAGAAACCAGTAACTTTAGTTTTCTTAGGCGCTTTCACCGTAAGGTCAACTAATTACCACGCGGTGCCATCCCACGTAGGAGCCATTAAGAAAATGGACTAGACGGCATATAGTAAAAATTGAAATGCGATTAAAGAGGTCAGATGTATTTGTTAGATAAAATGGCGGTAATAGAAGGAGTATTAAATTAGATTTTAGTTTAGGGAGAATTTATAAATAATTCTCATGAACTTTAACCTTGATGCGGTGTTCTTGGACTTTATTCTTGTATTTACTTTTACATCTTTTAAAACTTGATTTTTTTTTTTTGTCAAATATATTCCTCTAACAATTGTATAGACTTAAAATAATTTCATTATCAGCAAAAAACTTAAAAGTAGAATCCTAAAATTTTAAAGGTCATTTATCATTTTTATTTTCAATTTCTAAATAAATATAGTATTTAAATTTTGGCCTCTCATTAGATTAATAAAGCCAACTTTTCAAATGCTAACCTTAATATTCAATTGAAGTTTGACATGCGATGTTATTAAATGTCTCAACTCCATTAACACTATGTTTGGAATGAGGGGAAGAATTAGGAGGGAAGAAAATGGAAGGAAAGAAAATGAAAGAAAAAAAATTATGAATTTTCTTGTTTGATGAAGGAAGGAAAACAAGTAGGAGGAAAGTTTATAATATAATATTTTATTTTGTTAAAATACCTAAAGAACCCCTAATTCTTAAAAAATGTGCTTTCATTTTTCTAGGAATATAGAAGAAATAAAATTTAACCAGTTGTAATCAAAGTGCTTGAGTTGAATACAACTCATAAAACACCTAAAAAATGTATTGGAATAAACCATGAAGGTAAAGAAATATTAGAACTTGTAAGATGAAAATGAACCGATTGATTTAGTCCAATACTGTTATAAAGTATTTATTGTACTTGTAGTAGACTACAACTAACTAACTAATCATATAACTGTACAACCAATGAAAAGTAGACACTTATCAACTAAAATACAACTCAACTATTCTAAAACAAAATACAATACATTATAAATAAAATTCAATAAATAATCTTTCATCCTCTCCTCAAGTTGGAAATGCTTGCAACTTTGATCCAAAAGCTTGAAGTTACTGTGAAGACAAAGATTTAGTAAAAAGATAAGCTATTTGTAGACAAGAAGGAATGTAAACTACTTAAAGGAAACCAGAATAAACATGCTCATGCACAAAATATACGTCAATGTCAATATGTTTTGTGCATGAGTGTAAACAAGGATTTGAAGCAACTAGTAAAGTATGTTATCGCAATGAATTGTAACTGGTAAAGAAAGAGAAATATATAAGTCCCTTAAAACAAAAGATACCCATAAAATTTCTTTAACAAATGCAATAAGACTCCTATACTCAGCCTCTATAGATGAAGCGGGGATAGTAGTTTGTTTTTTGGTTTTCCAAGAAACCAAAGACGATCCTAAGAAAACAAAGTCCCTTCAAATGGAATGCCTATCAATAGCAAATAGATGCCTAATCAGCATTAGAGTAGGCTATTAACTTCAAGGAAGCACTAGACAAATAAAAAATACCTAAAGACAAAGTACCCTTAAGATGCTTTAAAACATGAAAAGCATCACTTAAATGGCTTTTCACAAAGTTTGGTCATCACTTGACTTAAGTAATGCATAACAAAAGTTATATCAAGTCGTGTGTGATTAATATAAGATAGCTTACCCACTAGCCTTTGAAAGAATGTTGGATTAGGAAGTTTAGGTCCTGAAGTAGCATCAACATGAAATTCAGAAGGAAAAGGAGTAAGCATTGGTTTAGCTCCAATTAAACTAGATTCAAGCAACACATCAAGAATAAATTTGCGCTAATGCAATAAACATCTTGAGCTTATGTGATAAAGTTCTAATCTAAGAAAATAATGAGCAAACCCAAGATCCTTAATAGTGAAAGTAGCACGTAACTGCTGCTTAATTTCTTGAATAAAAACTTCATTTGGATCCATAGCTAACATGTTATTCACGTAAAGCAAAATTATCACATAACCAAGCTCATGCTGTCGAATGAAAAATGAATGATCATGTTTAAACTATGAATATCCATGAGAAATAAGAAAATTAGAAATCTCCAAATTCTACAATCTAGAAACTTGTTTTAACCCATACAAAGAATGTTTCAAGTGACAAACTTAATTAAAGTTGGCCTTATTATAACCCTTAGGTGGAACCATATAAATCTCTTCATGTAAATGGCGATAAAGAAATGCATTATTAACATCTATTTGATAAATTAGCCAAGAAGACACAATAGCAGCTGAGATTAAAATATGAATAGTGGTTAATTTGGAAATTGGAGAAAAGTTTCATTGTAATTCACACCCTTACTTTATGTATAGCCTTTAGTAATAAGTTGACCTTTATACCTCTCTATACTATTATTAGGCTTATATTTAATCTTACAAACCCAATGATAACCAATAGCCTTTTTATTAGGAGGTAACTTAGTAAGTTCCCATGTATCATTTTTTTTTCCAAAGTAATCAATTCTTATTCCATCGCTTCAACCCATTCATTTTTAATAGCTGCTTGAGAATAACTTTTAGGTTCTTGAACAAACAATACACATGTAAGAGAAGCAATATACTCAAAAGGATAATTGACAAAACCTAATGATGAAAACAAAGGATAACCAATTGGCAATGACTTAGAGGTGAAATGAGCATCAACATTAGATATAGTAGTTTCAATAGGAATAGGAGAAACAAAGCAGTCACAAGTTGAACCAACATTGCTAGAGTGAACATAACACATGAAATCTTAAAGCCAAACAGGTAGATGTTTAGTTCTACTAAATCTTCTAAGAGTTTGAACAAAATTTTTAGCAGAAGAATCTAAACAATCAGCAGATTGAGAAAAAAATTTACCTGATCTAGTTGACACACATTGTGAATTAGTATGAGGATCAATGTGTGCTTTACAAGAAACTTGACGTAAACTTCTAGTAAAGTCCACATGACCTGCATTCTTAAAAGGAAACACATTCTCCAGAAAGAATACATCACAACTAATAAACAATTTTTTGGCCACAAGATCAAAGACTTTATATGCTATACTCCTATTCGCATATCCAAGAAAAACATACCTCAAACCTTTTGGATCCAACTTATCTTTTAAAGGAGAAAGATTAGTTGCATGACACAAACATCCAAAAATTTTAAGAAAAGAGTAATCTAATTTATTATGAAAAAGAGCTTCAAAAGGAGTTTTCCATCCTAAAGACTTCTTGGGCATGTGATTTATGAGATAAGTAGAGGTTAAGAGACATTCCCCCTAAAATTCTTTGGGTAAATTTTTATGAACACGCAAAGCTCTAGAAGTGTCTAACAAATGTCAATGTTCATGCTCAGCTCGACCATTTTGATATGGTATATATAGAACAATCCTTTGATGTAAAGTCCCAAGTGTTTGAAATAGTGTTTGACAAGAATGTGAAACAAATTCACCTCCATTATCAATATGAGCAAATTGAAGAGTGATTGAAAAATGATTCAATACTTAATGAAAGAACTTTTTTAGAAGACTTGGTGGTTGGGATTTATGGTGCATCAAATAAGTCCAAGTGGAACATGTAAAATCTTTAACAATAGTTAAGAAATATTGAACACTGGTTAAAGAAATCACATGGTAAGTCCCTTATTGTGAATCGTGACCAAGAACAAATAAGGCTAGTTGCTGGATGGGTTCAAGCTTGCCGAAAGCTCGAAAAAGGTTAATGAGGAAAGGTACGAAATGGGTGAAAGCAAAGAATGAAACAAATAAGCAAAAACTTACGAACAGCTTTAGAGGATATGATGCACTAATGGAACTTTTAATGACTCATGGCACAATTCGATATGACGTATGAATTGATCCAATGAGATTACTCACCACCTAATCTTATTTAAGGAAAATGATAAGAATGATGTCGAGAGTAAACAAAAAGTGTTTACGCAAAGAAGAAAGTACTCAAAAGGTGTATTAAAGTAAATCTAATTTGTTACAACTGCAAATACAAAGGTATTTATACCCGTAAGTTAAGACAACTTGCCTAAAAGGAAAAAGACAATAAAGGCATTTCCTAAAGAAGCAAAGTACATAATGCAAAAGGGTAAAAATGAATATATAAGAAAAACAATCATTGGTACTACAAATTCTACATATGATACTATACACGTGGTGATTCTGCATTGATAAGATTGTTAGGGATATAGATAAAAAGTACGGACAGATGGGCTTATCCAAGTAGGGATGGCTTAGTCAGTCCGAATTCTTTATCTTTCAGCTTCTCAGCAAGGATGATGTCGAGTGATAGGTTGACTCGACATTAAAGCGTAATCATTAACTCGGCATACCACAAAATAATAGGCAGTCATAGGGCACGGCATTAAAGGTGCCTTAGCAAGGAAGTATTCGGCCTCGGTAGGAGTTAGTTGGAACATAAGAATTCATCACACCGGCTTCTCTAGTCCTCGGGCTCAGTTGTAGGTCAGAGGTCCCATAGCTTGATCCCTATCACCCCCCATACATTAACATGAAGTGGCTCAAATGCAAAAGAAGCTATATTAAGGCTAATAGGAAACTTAAGTCTATGAAATTTGGCTTGTTCACATGAATCACAAACAAAATCCTTAAAATCCAAATGCTTATAGCAATTTAAATGAATCAATATGGAGATTGATTTATGTCCTAATCTATTGAGCAATAAGTATACATCTTTATTAGTAAGACTAGAGTGCAAAGAAACTAAAATTGGAACATTCAAAGAAGTACTACTAACAGCTTTGGACAATTTAGAGCTAAGTGTATAAAGTCCATCCTTAGCTTGAGCAACATCAATAGCAATGCTATTATTCTAGTCTTGAAATTGACAACAAGAAGAATCAATAACTATTTTAAGTGAAAAATCAGAAACAAGTTTATTTACTAATAGTAAATTACGTGTAAAACAAGGAACATAAAGCACACATCTCAAAAATAATTCAAAATTGCATTTTATTTAACTTACAATTGTAGAAGACAATAAGTTTCCATTTGGCAATCTAATTGAAATTAGTTCAACTAAGTGTTTAACATCAGTGAGTATGTCAGGGTGCAGAGTCATATGATTAGTTGCACCTGTGTCCACAATCCAAGTGTTCAAAGAATCATTAACAGTAGATAAAAAAAATATATTAACTATCGTCATAACTGCAAACGAAATAACATTGGAACTGCTGGAAGAAAGTTCTTTCTCCCTCATAAGTTTGATCATTTCTTGAGATAGACTTTGCAAAAAATCTTTATTGTAAGGTCGTACAAAAGTTATAGTGGGTTGAACTCCTTCAAAAGGAGTACTCTACACACTGTTACTAGAACCTATCTGACATAAGGAAACTTGAGAATTAGGCTTAGTTTTTGAATTAGTCATTTTACCCTTGTACCAAATAGGGTATCCAACAATTTAAAAGCAAGTACCAATCAACTGTCCTTCAGACTTGTAATGTTGGCAGTATAATTCTTTCTTATTTCTCCTCTTCTCTACCAAATCAAGTTTACTAACAAAAAATGCAGCAACGTTAGTGTTCAAATTAATACCTCTTGTAACTTGTCATTATTTCTCAACTTGTTGCACTAAATAGTACGCATTGTTAGTAGATGGAAGAGGATCTATTGACAAGACTTGATTTCTTACACCTTTGTAAGCTTCATGTAATCCCATAAGAAACTGCACTAGTTTCATACGAGATTCGCATTCCACCATTCTTTCCTTGCAAGCACATATACAATACTCCATCCAGTTACATTCATAATGAGGAAATGGATGAAGTTCATGCAACTCATCCCAATAGGGACACAATTTATTCTAATACACATGGACAAAAGAATTATGTTGTATGATATTACTAATTTCGTGCCTTAATTGAAAAATCAATGATCTACTAGTAGTACCATACTGCTCTTTGATTTCATCCCAAAGTTCTTTTACTAACTGAGTATAGAAAAAATTTTGTGCTAAATTGCTAATAATAGAAATGAACAACCAACTTCTAACCATAAAATTGCATCTCAACCACTAAGTGTAATTTTCTCCATTTTTAACTAGTTTTTGTATAGATTCATTAACAAATCTAATCTTAACTTTAGCTCCTAAGCTTAATCTCATTAATTTACTGCAAGATAGGTAGTTATTTCCATTAAAGATTATATTCCCTATGGTTATTCCTAGATTATTTAATCCAGAAAAATAATACAGATCATTCAGCCCTAATTCAATCCCATTGTTCGTGTTTTTGATTGCTATTTGATTCATGTAATTCAAGGAAACGAAGAGTTACAAAATCTGAATTACCTGGAATTTGCTCTGATACCATCTACAAATGTAGTAGAAATAGAATTCAACCAGTTGTAATTAGAGTGCTTGAGAGCTCCATAAGGGTAAAGAAATATCAGAAGCTCATAAGATGAAAATGAAATGATTGATTTATTCCAACATTGTTATAGAGTATTTACACTACTTGTAGTAAACTACAACTAACTAACTAATCAACAGTTGTACAACCAATGAAAAATAGATACTTGTCAACTAAAATACAACTCAGCTATAATAAAACAAAATACAATATAGTATAAATAAAATTTATTAAATAATCTTTTAATTTTAAGGGTAAATTTATCATTTCAAAGAATTCCCTTCCAATTCTCTTTAAGTTGGAGAGAAATGATTTTGGTGGGTCAAAGGGAAAGTTTTCTTCCCTAAATCCATCTCCTCCCTCCCCCTTTCCTTCCTTTTCCAAACAAGAGGAAAGGAAAACTTTCCTTTCAATTCTTCCCTTCCCCTTTCTTTCCCTCAATCCAAATATAGTGTAAATGACTTGTATTTTTCACCTAAACACGAGGCAACATGTGGCAATTTCTTGCCTTTTACACATATTTTCATAGTCTTAAGACTATTGGCATACCGTGTGATTGGAGGTTTTTTTTTTTCCTCTTAAAAGCTAAGGTTGGAAAGGAACAGTAATTCATTTTGTATTTAATATCCCTTGCATAATTGGAGAATATCTCTCTTCGTTAAAATATCTTATTTAGTTTTCAAAAGGAGATGTTCTTTTTCTTAATCCATGCATCATGTGGATATAAAGAAATGGTAGTACTTTTGATAATTCTCTTTTAAGGCCTAATAGTATTGTTATAGCTTTTAAAAAAGAAGTTGAAAATGCATGGAGTTCTTGCTTCGGTGAGAACCGTGTAGATAAAAGAGTTAGATGAAAATGAAATGATTGATATCCCTTGCACCATAGTCGAGTATGATGGTATGGAAGTGGTAGAATTACTTATTATAAGGAGGCCTTATTAGCTTCTATCTATAAAGGATGGAATAATTTACAAATTGGACTTGGTTGCTAAAAGGCATATCATATGATTGCTTCTGACAAACTAGATTTTGGATGTGTCATGCTATGTTTCATGATAATACCTATTTCGAAACTATTTTTTTACTCTTGTTTTTCTTCTTTAGTGTTAAGAGTAGTTAATGCATGTAGCGATTGGGTTGCAAACCAAGGTAAGTTTGTGATGGGTTGTAGTTTTAGGGTTGATAGACCTCGTCTCGATTTTCTTTATTTTATTTATTGATTGGCTTAGTTGTACCCTGATGTTACTTGAGACTAATATTTTCATATGAATAAATATCTCTTTTTAGCCAAAAAACCACACATCATAACTGCAATTTTACTTTCTCTCTTCTTCTAATTCTTTCTTTATCATAAGCAAATTTCATCTCTCTCTCTGCCCCCTCCTTCTCTTCCCTTTCCATTTTCTTTCTTTTTGTTTATATCTCTTGCATATTTTCTTGCAGCTAGTATAATAACCTAACAACACTTTACATGACTCTAATCATCATTGTTAGTTAAGGTAAAGTAGAAGGTTGTCTACCATGTCCTTAGTGATTTTGACAAAATTGAGACATAATAGCCACCTTTTCAACTTCTTGAACTCATTTAGTAAGAATCCTTCTTTACACAATTTAGAAGTATACGATGTGGTTATTATAGTTAATTGATCACATATTAGACACATGATGGTTAACTTGAACAAGTTTCATTTTGATAACATATGGACTAATATTGTTAGAGAGAGGCATGTGAAGATGATACGAATGAATCTTCATGATAAGAGATAGGATGTGCAGACTTAAGAAACTCACACGAACAATTTTGTGCAACCAATTGGCTAAGGGTGAAACTACCCTCATGTGGTGCTACAAGCTATATCATGTGCCAACTCATAATACTCTTATGACAATCATATGGGTTAAGGAAGACCTTGATGGACCAATCTAGAACAACTTATTGAATAAACACTAAGGATATTTGAGTGTCATTAATTAACTTGACCAAAGGTGCAACTTACGAAATTAGGATAACCAACTTGCATTGTGAAGCCGGCTTATTATACCCTAATATACCAACCTCTGCATAGGGATTATGAGCAGACCAGTTGATAGTGTATTAGATATGAGTTGTCCTCTCTTCCAGTTTGAGCCTTGTCTTGCTAAATCTAGTTTGTATTTATTTACTAGAGCATTTGCTAATGCTATATCGACACATTTTACTAACTACTGAAGGTGACTTGATTCTAAACTATTCCTTTGCTTGTTCTTTACCCCTTTTACCCTTTTTTGGATAATATCATAATTATGTACATTAGTCTTTAGGTTGTATTACTTTTACTTTTCCTATTTTATCCTTTACCTTGATCGACTTATTGTAAATGGTTAATTTATAGTAGCCACATCATCAGATGATTAAACATAGAATATTCCTTTCACCATTTGTGAGTTTTACTCTCAAGTTTATCCTTCTCTCATAAACCCTTTATCAAGATTGTGGCAAGAAATACTTATTTATTACTTTGTACATAATATCAGAGTAAGGATTAGGTCATGGGAATTATTATCCTTGGTAAGTCACATGCATGGAGGTTATTTTTACACAAATTGCTAAAACCCCACTTAAACCCCTTTACTATTTATTACATACTTGTAAGGATTTACTCCTTTGTTGTTTCTCAAGATAGATGTCCTAGTTATTATCCCTCTTAGGCACATTAGAGGGGGAATATGCAAACTAGGTTTCTCAAAGAACATGTTGAATAGTAGATCAAGTTGATGTCCTTACTTTTCTTGTTAGACATTTTAGTCTTATGTAAAGCAATTACATTTCTTAAAAACTTACCAATGCATCAAATGTTGCAAATAAGGAGGTATTTAAGGGCTTTAGTACCCAATCTTGACTATTGGATGATTTTGAGATAGATGGATGAGATAGGTTATTGATAAGAGTTGTTGAATTATTTCTAATGATTAAAGGACAAGATTGATGTCTTCTTAAGCCTTTTATAAGAAGATGGACATGGGATAAAGCCTAATAACTTTCTAAGTTTTATAAAAGTAAGCCTAAGTTCTTTATAAAACTTATGGACAAGTATAAGCTACTTATAAAATAATCCTTAGGCATATTAAACAAGCCTAAGAGCTAAGAGAGCTTTATAAAACAAAATACTTTTTACACAGTTATAAAACATAATCTTTAGGTGCTATTATAATATTTGCTTTCCTTTTTCTATTGATAGCAACCTTTAAAAGAAAATCAAATATTTTCTCTCAACTTTTATTCTTATGGATCTTTGCAGGTGGTACCCTCCTAGTTCCTTTTCTCATAGAGTTTCTCTTCTCTAGTTTTCATAATTTGTGTTAAAGGTTCAAATTGAAAGGGATTATAGATTTGAGGATTAATTTCTTAAGTTAAGCTCATACATATGATGAAACTTTTTAATATTTCAAAAAGAAGATGAACAGTGTTATAGTGGTACTAATAGAGGATACATGCTATTTTGTTGGTGTGACAAGATGATGAACATTTGTAAAATGGTACCAAGATATGATGCCATTACATTCAAATATGGGATAAATTTACATATTAGTATATTATATATGCCATGCCATTGAGAATTCATGATCACTACAGTGGAGCCATAATGTCATTTTGTATTCACACTTCCTTGAAAAGGTTTATCCTTTATTTGAACTGCTAAAAGGTTTATCTTTTATCCAAACTTGATTTACATCTGTTTCTCTTATTTATGTAATTTTTAATTCTAAAATGTTGAATTTCCTTTATAAAGTGTTTCTTATTTTTTATCACATTCAAAATAAATGGCTTGTAAAATATTCCTCTGCTTTAGAAAACCTATAAAGCAAGGAATTATTTTTGAAAAGAATATCTTAAATATTTAACCTTTTTTCTTTAGTTGTTAAATCAAATGGATATGATTTTTATATTGGATTTTTGGCTCATCATTACAAATAGAAATTTTTTTTAAAGAAGAGGTCATCTTAGCAAGCTATTTTACGTTAAGAATCTTCAATTAAGATATTACAGTACTTACATCTTCTATTTGCAGTCGAATTTGAAGTTTACATTTGAGCCTACAGTTTAAGTAAATAACCTAGCTACATATAAGAGAAACAAGTGAGAGTTGTAAGTGGAGAGTGGCTCATAACTAGATAGAGTCAAAAGGAATCTTGGTAAAGTACAAGAGCAATTGTATGCATAGTGTTTCTTCTTATAATTTTGACATTGAGAGTACGTAATAAAGGTAGAGATGTGAATTTGTGTAACCTTAATGTTTGATGAATTAGTAGACTCCTAATAGTTGAACCAAACAATAGAAAAACTAATATACAAGGCAAAACAATCTTGTTATCTTATTCTTACCTTTTTTTTTTTTTTTGGTGTACGCGATACTCTTCATCTCTAAATCATTCCAAGTAAATATAATTATCAGGGGATAAGAATTTAAAAAGAACTACTTTATAAAATCTAGATGGGGCCGAATAGATTCTCAAATTTTTAATCTTTTCATCCTTTTTTGTTTTATTATAATAAATCAAATAAAGTGTGGAATAGTAAGTAAATGTATGATGATCTGCAACAAAGTAAAGAGAGTAAGAAAGATGAGCTAACACAGACATAGAATGGAGTTCGACGGTCCTTGCCTACTCTCTAATCTTCTAGCTCAAAGCCCAATTAGATGTTATTTACTATTTTAAAAAACTTTGACAGATAACTCCATAAAATACCATACAAAAGTACCCAAAATCTTTCTTTCAATTCTATAAGCAAGCTTGTTTATTTTATACAAACGATTAACACTTCAAACTTTGATTTCAAACTCTAGTCTTGAGAATTTGTTGATGTTCTCATACATCTGTACATCATATATCTTAAACAAGTCTTGAAGATTTCGTTACATACATAAATTTCAATAGTTAGGTGCAATTATTATGCCCGAAGGGTACCCTCTTCCTCATAGCTTTTTGTGCATTGCATAGGCATCAGGGAACAACATCGCTATTGTTCAGGAATTTCATACATTAAACAAGGACACATTACTTTGGGTTAAACCGATAAGGCACATGGTTCTGTATAGCATAGAGACAAATAAACATGAAAAATACATATGATCTGTGATAAAATAATATTAATAAAAGTGTAGGTATAAAATTAATAATAATCTACATTACATAGGTCCACTCACCGTTTCTTTACTCTAGCAATTTGAATATACATACATATAACACAATGCAAGTAAAGAAAAGATGAAGGAGAAAAGATTGCTTAATTTTGCTACACTTCTAAGAAATCCCACATTCACTCACCAATGGTATTGTCTTTTCTACATTCAACCTGTAGGTCCTTGCAACATAAGAAATCTTAAGAGGTTTGAGCAACAACTACATAGTGAGATATTCCATATATCACACACCTAAATCAATATAAACAAGTTATTGCTCATAAGCACTAGGGAAGGACATAGTTCAGTTTGGTACAGTTTATCCCTTTTGCCAAATTGAATTTAACATAACGGTTTAGTTTTTTTTTTTTTTAAATCAAACCTAACCATATTGTTTGGTTCGTAAATTTTTTAAACTTAATTAAAATCATTTTGATTTGGTTCAATCTATAATTCGAACTATTTGTGTCCAATTTTCATTAAATATTTTTATCTTTAATAAACATGGAATTCTAGATGGAATTCAATCAACTTAATCTTAATAATTGACATAAAAATAAGATAAATAATAACAAGATAGAAAAATTTGATAAAATTTATGACGATTAATGGAAAACTTATAAAAAAAAGGTATAAAACAATTGCATGATTTTTTTTTAACTAAACGGTTTGGTTCAGTTGGCTTCCTCAAATCAAACTATGAACCATTTATATATAATTAAACCGATCTATTGGAGAAAAAAAATTGATTTTTTAGTTTGGTTTAATGCAGTTTATGGTTTAATTCGCAATTCACGGTTATTTTGCCAACCTTAATAAGCACATAATGCATGATCAAGAATATGAGTAATCATTTCGAAATTGTGTGCAATACAAACTTGACCCCTTTTGATTGCCAAGGTTGGGAAATAAGTGCTAACATGTTAGCTGTAAGCTCTAATCGGTCTTGATGGGTACCTTCAACTTGTGATGATTATTATTTACTTTTTTATGCTTCAAAATATTGCCAGCTCAACTTAGGCATACTTTTATAATATATAAGTTAGATAGTATATATGTGTATGTGTATGTATATATATACAAATCCTTAAATAATGCACCACTAAACCGAGGCCTAATCATATGCATTTTCTAAATCCCTAAGCAACACAATTTTATATATTTAGATTGAATGAAGCTATACTACAAACATAAGTGGTGTAATAATCATGAGGAGTTCTCACTTCACCATTGTCTATCAATCAAAATAATCCTTTGGATACTCAAGTAGAGAATCAAGGTCACATATTAACGATAAAAGAAATTCAACAATGAAAGGGAATATAAAGTAAAGCACAAAAGAAACTTAAAATAATCATCTATAGTTAATTTCCTAGTTATGACTACTCATCATACTTCGACCATGGATCTTTTGTTTTAAGTTGTATTTTTGTGTTCTTATAGTTTTTTTGAAGCTAACAACCCATATACTATCAAGTGGAATTATTAGGTTTATGAATTGGGACCCTACTTTTTAGCAAAAATCCAAAGGAAGTTGCTGTCAGTGTTTTTAAAAGTAGGTTTCCTTAAGTTTCCTGTTTAGTTAATTTCTGAACTTTACTAAATTGTTTGTTAATAAATTAAGCTAGTTAACATACTTTTATGGGTTTTCACTATAGGGGTTGTTGATAAGATATTTTAAACATGAGTCTTTGGGTACATACCGACTTTACTAGACCATGGGCCAACCTAATTGGGTATATGGTTGGCTTAATTTGCTAGTGCTTAACCTAGTCATCCTACTAGCCGATCTTGGCATAAGCTCTCTAGACAAGCCAACCCTTCCAGATGACCTACCTGACTTTACAGTCTCATAACGACTAATGGATAAGTACGTAAAGCTTGGAGACTCAGTCAACTGCCATGTCTTTATAAATTTGGAGCACGTTAGACTCTATACTCCTACTACTTAAGTCATGTGGATGTGTTAACATGCTACACATACTCCTTTGATTCTTGACGGCCTTCCTTTATAAATAATCTCAAGTACCCCAATGATAAACCACTTAGGCTCTTTGCATACTTACACTATCTTTGTGTACTCTAAGCCTTCTTGCTATCTCTCTTTACACAAGTACTAACTTAAGTATCTAATGGCTATACCGAACAATACCCTAGCACTCCTTACTGTGCTCTGTTTTGTAAGCTTATCATACAAGCATAAAGCCCAAAACTAATCTACTCTACCTGCTAAATCTTACCAACGACATTTGGTGCTGTTTATGGGAAACAAACTCATTCTAATACTTTCTCACAAGTTGTTAATAATGTCTCAAACTGTGAATCCCAACAATAACCACACTCTAATTGAGCTTACTGCTCAGTAGCGCTAATTAGAGTAGCTTGAAAAGATGTTTGAAGAGCTTGCGGTGAAGAACGCTTAGATAGAGGCCCGAAATAGGGAACTCTAAGCCAAATTAGATGAGGTAGAAAGGAAAAGTAGGGTGCCCTCTCTTGTTGGTGCCTCAAGTACCCAAGGTAACCTAAATAGTTAACCTACTATGCAAAATTAGTAAGAGAACAACAGGGCTCTCTAACCCAACCCCGCAGTTTAAAATTAGTAGGTGCGGTTTGCAACTATTTGCAACTGTGCCCTTGTTAGCAATAAGTAGGTGGCAGACTCTCATGTGGGTGCTACCTACTTTGTTACCCATAGAACTCGCCCAATTGACAATGCCAACTTCAATAAGCTCTGCGAGATGGTGAAGAGGCAATTAGAGAAGTAAGAGAGCAAAGCTGTTGAAGGTGTTGGCTATGTTGCCAGCAACAAAACCCCCCTCATGAGGGGTGTCCAAAATGAGGACTTCCCTCCTAACTCCAAGCTCCCCACCCTAGACCAATACGATAGAACAAGTGACCCATATGACTACATGCACCATTTTGAACCCTCATTAACCTCTATAGTCATGGGGATGCAATAATGTGCAAAATCTTCCTAGGTACTTTGAGGAAGGTGGCCCGGATATGATTCAACCATCTATTCGAGAATTCCATCTCCTCATTTGATAAACTTGCTAATCATTTTAGTCTTCACTTTTGTGCTAACAAGCCCCCATTCAAGGATATGCCATTGTTGTATTTAGTTCACCAAAAGGAAAGGGAAACCCTTTAAGAGTATGTAGCATGGTTTAACCATGTTGTGGTTTAAATCCCTCAATTTGATGAGGGAATAGCAGTTCATGTTACCCAACTTGGCATTAGGCTATCTAAGGACTTCTTCCACTCAGCCTATAAGAGCAAACCTAAGACCTTAGCCAAATTTTGGTACAAGGTCAAGAAGTATATGGACTAAGAGGACATTAGCTACGCTAGGTGTGGGGTTAACTTTGAGAGGTTGAGAGGGAAGATGGATAAGGATAGGGGTTTGCTAAAGACCACCTTAACGACAAGCAGTCGAGTCGCCATGATGGGGAAAACCCTAAAGACAAGAAGCTCCAACCACCTGCTCTAACGTATATATAGTATACGCCTTTGAATCGACCCCTTGAGCAAGTTTACATAGAGGTCTACGAGAGGGGTTTGCTATAGCAACCCCTTAAAATGAGAAACACTAGTTATAAAAACTTAGACAAGTATTGTTAATTCTACAAAGATTACGACCACAAGACAGATGCGTGCTTCTAGTTGAAGAACGCCATTGAATATGCCATTCAAAAGGGCTTCTTTAGAGAATACGTGGCCACTGCCAATGATGGTAGAGAGAGGGGACCTCAGAGATGACATACTGAGAATGCCTTAGAAGAAAACAATAATGACCATTGTAACAATCGAGCCCTAACGACGAAATCAACACTATTGTTAGGGGGCTACACTTAGGGAGCCGGTCGGGTTATGGTAGCTCGGTTAATGCCCCGTTTGAGGTGATGATAGTAAGAGAGAAAAGGTAAAGGAGGGATACCTCTATCTCTTTCTCCGATGAAGATCTCTTAGGTATTGATACTCCTCATTAAGATGCCCTTGTGATATAGCCAACGATCTCGGGTATCGAGATCTTAAAAATTATAGTCGACACTATCAGCTCTATCAACATCCTATTCTAGTATACTTATGACAAGATGTGAAGGAAATTGCCAGTGTAGATGAAGCTGTATCACCACGATTCGATCGATTTCAAATAGGGGATTGTACGACTTAAGGGCATCATCACATTAGATGTGGAGCTTGGCGATGACGATAATGCTGCTAAGCAACCTATAGAGTTTATGGTGATGGATTGCCCTTCCCCTTACAATGCAATCTTGGGATAACTAAGCCTCATCAGCTTTAAGTTTATCATATTGTACCTCCACTTGAAAGTTAAATTCCCTACTCCAATCGGGGTAGGAATTTACAGATGTGATAAAAAACTCTTGAAGGAGCTTTATGTAAAGGTCGTACTGTAAGATCATTAAAATTAAAATATGCAAATTGAATATTAAAAATGCATCATACAAAACGACTTAAATGAAACACCTCTTTTATGTTAAATAAGGTGATTTTTCGTTTAATTTGTTCACTTTGAGTCTTTTTTAATATCTTGATATTCTAATATATGAAATGCGACTTCCTTTATAAGTAACGGTAGAAGAGAGAGAAAGGTAGATTGATTAAAAATTATAATTTGATTCATGTTTTATTTATGGACCAAACGTGTAATGACTACTGAGTGAGATGTTAAAATAAAAATGATAAAAGTTCAGATAATAAAATAGAATTTACGAATTTTCTCGGTCATTATATTCGAATGGTAAAGGTTGGATGAATTAGCTAAAGAGATGTGCGTTCGATCTCCAACCTGTTCATTCCGGAGAAAATCAAAAGAAAAAATATTGGGAGTACGTGAAACTGTAGAGATGAAAGCAAAAACCTAATATTTACCAAGTTTGATCAGACAGAATTCAGGATTGGGAATGGTATGGTAGGTGGACCCCCTATCCCTAGGGCCCTAGTCTTTCCGATCGTCGAACAGCGGCGCCATTAGTCTTTACTTCCAAGCACACCTATCCAACTCATTGCCCTCTCTCTCTCTTTCTCTCTCTCCATCCCCCCCCACCCCCCCCCCCCCCCCCCCCCCGTTTATTTATTAAACAAACCAAAACATACAGACATATCCATATTCTGATATCCATTTAATTCCCCCACCCCC